>PVIH01025376.1:0-20790 GCA_004025045.1 Sigmodon hispidus
ATCTTATTTGCATTTCCACCCTTGATAAGCCATGCTTATGATTCTTATCCTCTGTATAGTTATTGTTAACTCTTCCGCATTTTAAATTCTTTTTACTGTTTTTTTTTTTTGATAAATACAAAATAAAGAAGGAAAAAAAAAAGAAGACTTAGGAGCATCATATAATCATTCTTAAGAGAGAGTGACTGGAAGGGGAGGAAGGGGGAAAGGAGCTTGAACAAGAACATACACGGATAAAAAAATATGACTTTATTCATAATAAAAAATTAACAATTAGCTTCCTGTTTTTCCTATTCTTTAAATTTTAATGTCTCCCCTCCAACCCTCCCAAAGCTTTTCCATTTCTCTACGTACACAAATTTATTATATATATAGTATGTGAATTTCCTTTGAAAATTAATCATCCTTGCTTATTTATAACTGCATTTCTTGTAAATCACCAATAGTGTACTTCAGTTGCATTTTCTAAAGTAATCAAATGACTTAAGGTATATGTAATAATAAGTGTGAATGACAATATTTAAATGTGAAAATAAAAATTTCCTTCTGTATATTCTTAGGCTCACTGTGAAAAAATTTAAACTATTTTTTGTACAATATATTCATACAGTACAGGAATTTCTCATCTATAATTATGGTATCAAGTGCAGATAATTTAAATCAACAAATCCAAGTCAATGTCTACTATAAAAATATGCAGGTTGAAAATTACTGAAACTTACTTTCTTAAATCAAGGACATTTTAAACTATCAATTTGTACTAAAAATTATATATATGTATATATATAAATTATACTAAAACACATTCATTTCAATTTCTCTGGGTTGAAATATGAAATAATTTGACTTGTCTCAACAAGTCAGAGGGAAGATAGGCTCTATCACAAAAATGAAACAATGGTTAAAAACCTCAGCACAAGGTGATAATGACACAAATATATTCAGGAAGCAAAAGCAAAAGAAGGAATTTTAAAGTAAAAGTAAAGAAATTTTACTAGATTTCTACTATACATGCTCAGCATCCCTTAGATGAAACCATTGGTACCAGAATGTTTAGTACAAACATAATGAGATAATTTGAGGATGAGACATAAGTCTGAGCATAAAATTCATGTATACTTCATATACAATTTATACACAAAGCCTGAAGGTATGTTGACATAATAATTTGGGGGCTCTTGTGTTTTGATTACAACCCATCATATGAAGTCAGGTGATTATTTTACTTCTGGTTTCATGTCAGTACTCAAAAGGTTCAGCATTCATGTTCTTAGATTAGATATGATCAACTTGTATTTGGTTAACTAATGGATTAAAATCATTAAAAATAAGAAATGCAGTGTGTTAAATGAATCTTTCGTGCTGGAGGGATAGCTCAGCAGTTAACAGCACTGACTGTTCTTACGGAGGACTTAAGTTTGATTCCCAGCATCCACATGGCAGCTAACAACTGTCTGTAATTCCAAGATCTGACACCCTTACACAGTTACACATGCAAGCAAAACACCAATTCACATAAAAATTTTAAAAAAATATTTAAATTAATCTTTGAAAAATGATTGGTATTTTAATAAATAGTTTCCATTAAGTGAGAAAAAATATTTTAAAAAATTCAGGAAATATGAGAGCATAAAGGAGATAAAGATATCAAAGAGGTAAATAAAGGTATCAAAGATGTAATAACACACTTAAAAAAAACATGAATGGAGTACTAATGAGATGATTCAAGAGTCCTGGCTGCTGTTTCCCAAGGGCCTGGGTTTGATTTCCAGCACTCACATGTTAGCTTATAACTATCTGTATCTCTAGTCCCAGGGTATCTAACATTCTTTTCTGTGCACAAGGCATGTTACATACATGATGCACAAATACACATGAAGGCAAACATATATACAAAGTAAAAATGAAAGAAAAATTAAAATACAAAAAATTAAGGAAATATATAAGGGATGATAAAAAGAATTTGCTTTAGTCTGTGTTCTTTCAAACATACTAGAGAAGAATTTAAAACCATCATGTCCTTTGATAGAAAAAATATTTTCAAAAGGCACGAGTTACCTTAAAAACACACATACAATATGAAACAATGACAAAATACTTTGAAAGTAAAGAAGAATTTGATAAAGTCACAAATTCAAAATGTTGAATACTTAATTTTAGGTGATAGGGATTTAAACAGACTGATTTTGCTTAACATTAAGTTCAGCTATCTGGTAAAGAAAACACATTAATATTTTATTCATTTCTAGTACTGCAACAACACTGAAATCAATGCTGAATACAATATGTAAAGTTTATTAGTCTTGTAAATATTAGCTTACCTGTAGACATCACTATTTTAGATGGCCCTGCAGATGGATACTTATTAGCACTTCTTATCAGTGAACTGAGAGAAGCTGAAGATGTAGAAGAAACAACTGGAATACATTTTTCCTGTTTTTCAAAAAAGAATAAAGAATGCAGATATATGTTTTATTTCAAAAGCTGTTAGATTAGAAAAAATGGTAGACATCACTGGATAACAAAATAATCTATTTAAAAAAAGGCTGAAAACCTAGGTATCAAGAACTGCAGTGCTTTGCAAACTAAACTCAATCATTCATAGAAACAAATATTATACTGATATCAAATGAAAATGTTAGATGTATAAGATAATACTGCTGAGATATTTTTAGCTTTGAGTATATGTCTTATAGACACTGTATTTGAGACTTTTAACATTCCATTTTCAAATCTCTGTCTTTTAATCAATAATTTAATTTATTAAGGTTTAATGTAATTATAATTAGATTTGAGTCTTAGTAAACCATTTTATTACACACTTTCTCTTTGTTTCCTTTTTTCTTTTTTTCTTGTTGTAGTGGTTCCACTTATCCTATCTTCTGAGGAGTTATTTGAATAATTAAATTCCATTTTAATTTCTTCCTTGGATTTTTAGATTCACACATTTCCTTACATTTTTTACATTATGACTAGAGGTTTATCCATAACTGCATAATTTTCAAATAAAAAATCATAATGTACAATTTGGATCCCTATCCTCCACATTCAGGCTTTCAAAATGTAAATCATTTATATATTTGTGTCTATATTTATATAAAGTACACTGTATAGTATTAGAAATGATAATTAAAAAAAATCTTCAGTATTTTCCTGCCTCAATCTATCTCTGCCTCTCTTTCTTCTGACTAATTACACATGTTAAGGAAATCTCAACTTCCTGTCTTTCTCAATATTTTAAATTCTTTATCAGCTTTGCACACTGGATAGTTTCTTTTCTATTCTCTAATTCATTTACTCTTTGTTTTTCATCACCAGTAAATACTAGTTAATTTTGTCCAATGACTATTTCAGATATTATTTTTGCTCCACCCCAACTCCATCTCTCCTCTCTGCCCTAGTTAATTCTGTCCAATGACTATTTCAGATATTATTTTTGCTCCACCCCAACTCCATCTCTCCTCTCTGCCCTGTCTGAGTTCTTGCCTTGACTCCTTTGATGATGAACTGTGATACAGAAGTATAAATTCCTCACAAGTTGCTTTTGTTTCATCTCAGTTGAAAACCTAAGACAAGTCTTAGTAAATTGCTAACCCAAATGTTAAAGATAATACTCCAATACAGAGACTTTCAATACAAATTAGTGAGAAATATGACTAACCTTTTTTTCTGCTTTTTCACCTTTTTTCTTTGGAAGGACAATTTGAATAGTAATGCCCTTCTCAGTAGCTGAAGTATCTCTAGTTGGCTTAGTTTGTCCTGAAGTATCTCCAGTTGGCTTAGTTTGTCCTGAAGTATCTCCAGTTGGCTTAGTTTGTCCTGAAGTATCTCTAGTTGGCTTTGTTTGTCCTGAAGTATCTCTAGTAGGCTTAGTTTGTCCTGATTTCTTGCCTGTCTTTGGTATTGGTAGCACAATAGTTGTTTTCTGTGGAGACTTCTTTGAAGATCGAGCCCCTTTGGAGGTGGAAGACTTTGTTTTCTCAGAGGTGGAAGATTTCGCTTGTTCAGCTGAGGAAGGCGGTGTGTTCTCTGTACTCTTCACTGAGAGAGCTGAGAAAAGAGCTTAGCAACAAAAATTAAAGAAAGTGAGTTAGTAAAAACTATCATATGACTCAAAAAAGTTTAATCATATCTTGGAAACTTCCCAAAGGTTATTCATGAATATTATTTTAAACAAGACCCAAATTAGCAAAAATAGAGATGAAAAGAAAGACATTACAACAGATACTAAAAAATTCAGAGAATTATAAAGGCATAATTTTAAAAATCTATATTCCACTAAACTTGAAAGCCTAAAGGAAATAAATTTCTTAAAATATACAATCTATCAAAGTAAAATCAAGATAAAGTAAATGTAATTTAAATAAACCCTAGTAAGGTAGAAGCAGTTACTAAAAATCTCCCAAATAATAAAAACCCAGAGACATATGGTTCAACATATAATTCTACCAGAAAATCAAGAGAAAATTAGTGGAAATCATCTCCAAATTTTTCTCCAAAGAAAAAATTAAGAAGCATTGCTAAATTCTTCTTACAAGGCCATCATTACCCTGATACCAAAACCACATAAAATATTCAACAAAAACAAACAACATACCAATATCCATTCTGACTGTAGATAACAAATTCAATAAAATGTTATAAACCAAATTCAAGAATACATCAAAAAGATTATTCACCATCAAGTCATCTTCATAGAGGTTCAGGAATGGTTCAACATATACAAATCAATAATCATAATGCACCACATAAATAGATCAAAAGATACAAACCACATGATCATCTCAAGAAAATATAGAACAGGCTTAAACAAAATACAACACTGCTGATAACAGTTCTGAAGAGATCAATAATATGTGGGACATATCTCAATATAACAAAGGAAATTTGTAACAAGCTCATACATCAACATTTCTTCTAAATGGGGAAAAACTAAAAACAATACAAAAGAAAAACAAAATACAACAACAAAAAACATTTCACTTAAGTCAGCCTCTTTCCATACTTGTTCAATATAGTGTAAATCTTGGCTACATGTCTAAGATATGGAATGAGATCATGGGGCTACACATGGATAAGAAATAAATCCAAGTATCATCATTTTTAGACAGTATGATTTTACACATAGAACAATTCAAATATTCCACCAGGAAACTTATGTTGCGATAAATATGTTCAACAAAATAGCAGGGTATAAAATTAGAACACAAAGATAAGTAGCCTTCATATATACAAATAACAAATCAGTGAAGCATATCATACAGCAAAGTAAAATCATACAATTATTTTGGAATCACTCAAACTAAGCAAATGAAAAACTTGTATAATAAAAAAACTGAAGACATCAAGATGCAGACTCCCCATGCTCATTAATTGAGGACAAATATTGTGAAAATGGCCATTGTACCAGAAAAAAATCTACAGATTCAATGCAATCCCCATCACAATTTCAAAACAATCTTTCACAGAAATGTAAGAAATAATCTCAATTTCTTATAAAAACACACAAATCAGGATAGCTAAAACAATCACAATCAATAAAAATATTTCTAAACTTTATGCCTTTCCTGATTTTAAGTCTTACTGCAGAGTTATGTTAATACAAACAGCATGATGTTCACATAAAAATAGATAGACTGAGCAACAGAATAGAGTTAAATACCTGGATATAAGTCCACAAACCAACAGACACCTTCATTTTGTCAAAGAAACAAAAATATATACTAGAGAAAACAGAGTATCTACAACAAATAATACTGGTTAAACTGGATAGCCTTGTGTAGAAATAGAGCCAAATAGTTTAGGCATTAATATAAAAATTAATAAATGTGAACTCATGAAGATAAGAAGCTTCTATACAGCAAAAGTCACAATAATTTGAGCACAAAGACCAGATATAAGGCAAAAAAATCATTACAACCGTACTTTTGACAGGTTAGTATATCTAGAATATACAAAGAATTTAAAAAGCTGAACATCAAGAAAACAATTATCCCAAATTTGAAAACAGGATATAAAAGTTAATGTGTTCTCAAAAGATGAAACAAATGGTTAAGAAACCTTGTAAAATATATTCAGCATCCATAAGCACCAAGAAAACACATAAGATCTCATTTTATTCAAGTCAGTATAATTCTGGAAAGTGGTCTGTGATGAGAGGCACATCACATTGTGTTACTTCTTATCATTATCATTGTGTTACTTCTTGTATTAAATTTCTTAAAACAAAAACACTGCGAAAGAAATGTGCTATTATTTAATAATGAGAAAACATTGTGTAAACCAATATAGAAAAACAAAGCAAAGCAATCACCTGGAATAGCTTCTTCATCTTCCAAAAGTTTGGCTTGTTCTTTCCAAAATTTGCTGGCTCTTTTGAGCTTGCGCTTTTTCTCAGCTTTGTTGAGGTATGAAATCAAAACAAAAATTATGTACATTTAAAGCTGGAATACATTAAGTTCCAGTATGCATGTTTAAAAACAAGGCATGTAATGCAGCATAGTCATGAATCTTATCACAGTGAAAATTTCTATGAATTTATCATTGCAGTACTTGTATTTGTTTCCATAAAAGTGAAAAACATTGCACTATTTTAAAAGCACTGTACAATTACTAAATATATGACAAAATCTGGATTTAAAAGAAAAAACAAACCACTCACCTAGGGCTGCATCTTCCTCTTCAAAGAGTTCATCTTGGTCTTTCCATGGTTTGGTCACTGTCTTTCCTTTGCGTTTCTTCTCAGCTTTGTTGAGATATAAAATGAAAAGCAAATATTACATACATTTAAAGCTGGGACACACGAAAAATTATCATCAGGAAAAAAATCTAATTCTCCAAAAGGATGAACTTATTACAATAGGAGACAAATTTAACTAATCACACAGAAAATTTGTATAAATTTTTCATTATTCTACTTCTTATACTTGTTTCCTTAAAAGTGAAAAACAGGGCTGGAGAGATGGCTCAGCAGTTGAGAGCACTGACTGTTCTTCTAGAGGACCTGAGTTTGACTCCCAGCATCCACATGGCAGCTGACAGCTGTCTGTGGTTCCAGGATCTGGCACCCTTGCATAGTTGTACATGCAGGCAAAACACCAATTCACATAAACAAACAAACAAATAAAAATTTTAAAAAGTGAAAAACAAGTCTTTCCTACTAAAAACATTACATCATTATTCAATATATGGAGAGCTTGACAATAAATATAGATTTTAAAACCCACCACCACCACCACCACCACCACCAACAACAACAACAACAACAAAAACCCAAAGCAATCACCTGGGGTTGTTTCTTCATATTCAAAAAGTCCACCTTGGTCTTTCCATGGTTTGGTGACTGTTTTGCCCTTGCGTCTTTTCTCAGCTTTATTGAGGTATGTAATGAAACAGGCATTATGCATATTTAAAGGTAGAGCACATTATGTTTTCCAAATAAACTTTTAATACTAATGCATATGCTCTAATACATCCTTGTCATAAAGAAGGCTACCATCATGCTTATATGATATATAACAATGCCCACCATTGCATGATAATTTTAAGTATGTTGCAGTGTAAAACCTTTTTTATAACCAGCAGATATTTACTTGGACTCAAGACTTGATCAAGAAGAGAAAAAACATTATTGACACTGAAAATCCAACTAAAAACTCTGTGCTGGTGAAAAGATGATTACTAAAGAAGAATCTACAACCACTAAATTACTAAAACAGCATAATACCTTAAAATGATCTATAAACATTATCCTCATAACTGAAGATAAATGTAGTCTTTACTCCTTATGAAGGGAATTTTTGTTTGCAACAGGGATCATCAAAGAAAACCATGACCAATCAATGTAAGGTGTGATAAACCCAATCAAATTGGATACATCTACAGAACTCCACTCTTGTATATAAGATAAGGCTCAAGAAACATTGCTCAAGAGAGTGTAGAAATATCTTAAGAGTCAGAGGATAGAGGAGTTTAATCCTAGACTGAGTCTCCTAGTAATTTCAGGAGAAATTGCTAACATCACTGTTCAATTGTGAACTGAATAAGAATGACAGCAATAAATACACAAACTGGACAGAGAAAGGCCCAGGAGGCCTAAATCTTAAGACAAAAGCTGTAGAAAACAGGCAGTGGGGATGGGAGCAGTGGGAATCACCAGGAAGGAGCATACCAATTCACTCTTTGGTATAAAAAGACAGCTGTGAAAACATATATACAATTATTATACAGACTGAAGAAGTTACATACAGGGTTATATAGATATGTAGATATCCATGAATGCATGTAGAAATCATTAGTGATTAAAAAGGGTCATAAATTTGGCAGAAATAGGAAGGATATATTTGAAATTTAGGAGGAGGATCAGGTAGGGGAAAAAGTTGAAATACAACAAATATTACTACAACAGTAAAAATTTCTATGAAATTAACATGCTTCTTCTATATGTTTAGAAAAGCGAAAAAACAGATTTTCCTTCTAAAAACTTTACACTATCATTCAATATATGGCAAAGACCTTGTGAATCTATATATATTATATAGAAAACACACTGTGAATATATATATATGATGACTATATTCAGAAGGTGTTTGTCTTACCTTTAAAACTATTCATACATATGAAATTTAATTTTAATATAGAATTCACATTTATAATATTACCCACATATTTATATATATATATATATATATATATATATATATATATATACACACACATACACACTCCACACCCCAACAGAAATCACCTGGGGCAGCCTGTTCATCTTCAAAAAGTCCGGTTTGAATTTTCCATGGTTTGGTGACTGCTTTGCCCTTGCATTTCTTCTCAGCTTTATTGAGTATAAAATAAAAAACTATTATATAAATATATCTTTAAAGCTATATTACATCATGTTTAATTCACTATGTTGTCCAAATAATAAAGTTTAAAACAACTAATACATATACACTAATATACCTTGTCATAAAGAATGCAATAATGTCCATTATGGCATGATAACTATGGAGCAGGGGAGCACATATCATCTTTGTCACAAAGAGTTCTTTTCTTAAGTTTAAGACTAACACAACGAGAGGGAGAGAATTCCTGGCACTGAAAACACAGCATAAAAAACTCTGTATTTGGTCAAATAATAAAGATTAGAAAAGAAATCTAAAAACATCAACTTAATAAAGTACCATAAATTATTGTAACAATAATCTATAAACATTCTTCTTACACCTGACAACAACTGTAGTCTTGATTCCTCATGAAGGTAACTTGTTTGCAACAGCAAGAGACCATTACAGAAATTCACAACCAATCAAACAGAGAGTAGAAGAGACCAATCAGAGTGAATACATCATAGAACACTCCAGCACATAGGATAAGGCTCAAGGAACACTACTTAACAGGTAGCTGAAAGTTCATCAGAGGCAGAGAATGAGGGAATTTGCTCTAAGACTGTCTCTCAGTAATATCAGGATAAACACACATAGAAATTACAATCATCACTGTCTAAACATGAGATGAACAAGAATGTCACCAATACATTCATAAAATGTGCAGAGAAAAGCCCATGAGGCTTCAACCCTACTCAAAGCACGATAGAAAAGTGAAGGGAACTGGTAGCAGGAGATGTGGGACTACCAGGGAAGGCTACACTAATTCACTGTCTGGTGCCAAAAAGCCATACACTAAAACATATATTCAGGTATTTTTATATATGTTATGAACAGCTTATACTTAGCAATGTGTCAGTGTTTGTATACATAGAGATTCTTAAATATAATCACTAAAAATTACTGTGAAAGAGCCCATGGATTTAGGCATAGGGAAGGGGATTGAAACGCAAAGTTTTAGAAAAAGAAAAGGGTATGAAGAAAGGATGAAATAAAATGAAAATTTTATAAACAATAAAATAAATTCTCTTGAAAACATGAAAAGAAGCTATAATTATGAAGCAATCTAGTTCTTCAGAAGAATCAATTTCATATAATTATGAAGCAATCTAGTTCTTCAGAAGAATCAATTTCATATAATAAGAGACAAATTTGACTTATCACAGTGAAAATTTCTATGAATTTATCATTGTGGAATTACACTAGTTTTCCTAAAAGTGAAAAACTGTCTTGCCTTCTACAAACATTACACCATTATTCCATACACAGCAACTGCTATGTGAATCAATGTAGATCAAAATAAAACAAAGCAATCACCTGGGCATGCTTCTTCATATTCAAAAAGTCCACCTTGGTCTTTCCATGGTTTGATGACTGTTTTGATCTTGCGTTTTTTCTCAGCTTCATTGAGGTATGAAATAAAACAAAGATATTATGTACATTTAAAAGTAGAGCACATATGTTTAATCTATTATGTTTTACAAATAATAAAGTTTCCATTACTAATGCATACGCTCTAATATAGCCCTACCATAAAGAAGGCTATCCTCATGTGCATATGATGTGAAACAATGCCCATCATTCAATGATAACACTAAGTATACAGCAGTGGAACATCTACCTTCTTTGTAACTAAGAGCACTGTATATAGACATAAGAATGGATGAATAATAGGAAGACAATGCCTGGCACTGGAAACTCAAATAAAAAATCTGTGCTGATCAAATGATGATTATTGGAGAAGAATCTACAGCCACTTCCTAAACAACACAATGCCTAAAAACAATCTATAAACGTTGTTCTTAAACCTGACAACTGTAGTCTTTATTCCTCATGAAGGTAACTTGTTTGCAACAGCAAGAGACCATTACAAAAATTCACAACCAATCAAACAGAGAGTAGAAGAGACCAATCAGAGTGAATACATCATAGAACACTCCAGCACATAGGATAAGGCTCAGGGAACACTACTTAACAGGTAGCTGAAAGTTCATCAGAGGCAGAGGATGAGGAAATTTGCTCTAAGACTGTCTCTCAGTAATATCAGGATAAACACACATAGAAATTACAATCATCACTGTCTAAACATGAGATGAACAAGAATGTCACCAATACATTCATAAAATGTGCAGAGAAAAGCCCATGAGGCTTCAACCCTACTCAAAGCACGATAGAAATGTGAAGGGAACTGGTAGCAGGAGATGTGGGAACACCAGGGAAGGCTACACTAATTCACTGTCTGGTGCCAAAAAGCCATACACTAAAACATATATTCAGGTATTTTTATATATGTTATGAACAGCTTATACTTAGCAATGTGTCTGTGTTTGTATACATAGAGATTCTTAAATATAATCACTAAAAATTACTGTGAACGAGCCCATGGATTTAGGCATAGAGAAGGGGATTGAAACACAAAGTTTTAGAAAAAGAAAAGGGTATGAAGAAAGGATGAAATAAAATGAAAATTTTATAAACAATAAAATAAATCCTCTTCAGGAAGCAATCTAGTTCTTCAGAAGAATTTGACTTATCACAGTGAAAATTTCTATGAATTTATCATTGTGGAATTACACTAATTTTCCTAAAAGTGAAAAACTGTCTTGTCTTCTACAAACATTACACCATTATTCCATACACAGCAACTGCTATGTGAATCAATGTAGATCAAAATAAAACAAAGCAATCACCTGGGCATGCTTCTTCATATTCAAAAAGTCCACCTTGGTCTTTCCATGGTTTGATGACTGTTTTGATCTTGCGTTTTTTCTCAGCTTCATTGAGGTATGAAATAAAACATAGACATTATGTACATTTAAAAGTAGAGCACATTATGTTTAATCTATTATGTTTTACAAATAATAAAGTTTCCATTACTAATGCATACGCTCTAATATAGCCCTACCATAAAGAAGGCTATCATCATGTGCATATGATGTGAAACAATGCCCATAATTCCATGATAGCTCTAAGTATGCAGCAGTGGAAGATGTACCTTTTTTGAAACCAAGAGCTCTGTACATGAACTTAAGACTTGATCAACAAGAGGGAGAAAATGTATGGCACTGTTTCCAGTACTGGTCAAATGGTGATGACTGAAAAAGAATCTACAACCACTAAATTACTAAAACAGCATAATTCCAAACAACAATCTAATACCATTGGTCTTACACCTGAAGATGACTGTAGTGTTTACTCCTCATCAAGAAATCTTTTCTTTGCAACAAGCTGAGAATATTACAGAAATCCACAACCAATCAAAGCAGAAACTGGTGTGGCACTATTAGAGGCAACACATCTGTAGAATGCTCTTGCACATAAGATAAGGATCAGGGAGTACTACATAAGAGGTGCCTGTAAGATCTCCAGAGCCAGAGGGTGAGGGAACCTTTTGGCTCTAAGTTTTGTCTCCTAGTGATATCAGGAGAAACACACACAAAATCAACTCTACTCAAAGCACAATAGAAAAGTGAAGGAAACTGATAACAGGAGAAGTGGGAATACAGAGGGAAGCAATTCACTGTCTGGTGCCAAAAAGTCTAACATTAAAACATACCTAAAGACACTATTACACATACTGAACAGTTTATATTAAGACATATGTCTATGTGTGAGTGGGGGTGTGAACAGATAGTCTTTTTTTAAAAAAACTATTTATTTTGATTTATTTTGCCTTGGTGTTTGCCTGAAACTGGAAACTGGAACTACAGACAGTTTTGAGCTGCCATATGGGTGCTGGGAATTGAACCCTGGATCTCTGAAAGAGCAGTCAGTGCTCTTAACCGCTGAGCCATCTCTCCAGCCCCGTGAACAGATATTCTTAAATAAAATCACAACAATTAGTGTGGAAAGAGGCCATATATTTTAGCATAAAGTAAGTAAATAAAATGGAAGTTTTCAAGAAAAGAACGGATATGCACAAAGGTTGAAATGGGATGATAATCTCAAAAAATAAATAATTCTCTTTAAAAACAAGAGAAGAATTTGGAATTAAAAGCAATCAATTTCTCCAAGGTACTGAAATCATTATAGTAAGAGTCAAATTTGACTTATCACTGGGTAAATTTCTATAAATTTACCATTGTGGTAATACATTTGTTTCCCTAAAAGTGAAAAACCATGTTGACTTATAAAAACTTTACACCACTATTCAATACATGCCAAATATCACATGAACCGATATAGGTGAATACAAAACAAAACAATCACCTGGGGCTTCTTCTTCATATTCAAAAAGTCCTGCTTGTTCTTTCCATGGCTTGGTGACTCTTTTGCCCTTCTGTCTTTTCTCAGCTTCATTCAGATATAAAATGAAACACAGATATTATGTACATTTAAAGGTACAGCACATTATGCTTAATCCACTATGTTTTCCAAAATAATAAGGCTTTTAATACTAATGCATATGATCTAATATAGCCTTGTTGTAGAGAAGGCTACTATCATGATCACCTGAGATGTAACAATGCCCATCATTCCATGATAACTCTAAGTATGCGTCAATGGAACACACACCATTTTATATGTCTTTACTTGGACTTAAGACTTGATCACCAAGAGGGAGAGATTTCCTGGCACTGAAAACACAGCTAAAAATTCTCTGTTGGTCAAATGATGATAACTGAAGAAGAATCTACAACCACTAACTAAAACAGCATAATCCCTAACAACAATCTATAAACATTGTTCTTATACCTGAAGACAACTGTAGTCTTTACTCATCATAAAGAAATACTTTTGGTGCAACAGCCAGAGACCATATCCACATCTAATCAAAGCAGAGAGTGGTGGAGCCCAATTAGAATGGAGACGTCTAAAGAACACTCCTGTACATAAGATAAGGCTCAGGGAACACTACCCAAGAGGGGCCTGAAAGATCATCACAGCCAGGTGAGGGAATTTGCTCTAAGCCTATGTCTCCCAGAAATATCAGGATAAACAAACATAAAATTAACAAACATCATTGTCTAAATGTGAGCTGAACAAGAATATCACCAATACATACATAAACTGTACAGAGAAAAGCCAATGAATCTTCAACCTTACTCACAGCATGATAAAAAAGTGAATGAAACTGGCAAAAAGGAGAGGTGGGAATACATAAGGAATGATATAGTAATTCACTGTCTGGTGCCAAAAATCCAACCATGAAAACATACATACTGGTATTATTATAAAGCCAGAAAGGCTATATTTGAGAATATTGTGTGTGTGAGTGTGTGTGCATGTGTATGTGTAAATAGATATTCTTAAACACAAAACCTAACAATTAATAGTGTGTGAAAAAGAGGCCATGAATTTTGGCATAGAGAAGGTGGATAAAATGGGAGCTTTTGAAGGGATAAATGAGTATGAAGAAAGGCTGAAATGAAAAGATAACCTCATAAAAATAATTCTCCTTAAAAATATGAAAATAATGTATATTTAAAAAGCAATCTAAATCTGTAGAATGATAAATCTATTATACTAAGAGACAGATTTGACTCATCCCAATGAAAATTTCTATGAATTTTTCATTTTGGTGATTTTATACTTATTTCCTTAAAATGAAAAAGCAGTGTTCACTTTTAAAAACATTATAACATTATTCAATACACAGCAAATACCATATTAATCAATATAGATAAAACAAAAAAAGCAATCACCTTAGGCTTCCTCTCTATACTAAAAAAGTTCGCTTTGGTCTATCAAAGGTTTGGTTACTGTCTTGCCCTTGGATTTTTTTCTCAGCTTTATTGCAGTTTGCAATGAAAAACAAATACTATGTACAATTAAAGCTAGAATACATTAAGTACAATCCACAATGTTTTCCATATAATAAAGCTTCCAATACGGATGCATATACTCTATTGTAGCTTTGTCATAAAGGTGGTTACCATCATGTTCACATGACCTGTAACAATGGCCATCATTCCATGATAATTGTAAGTATGGAGCAGAAGAACACATACCTTCTTTGTAACCATGAATGGTTTACTTGGACTTTTGACTCAATACACAAGAGGAAGATCATGCAAGGCCCTGGAAACTCATCTAAAAATTCTGCTTCTCAAATGATGATTATTAAAGAAAAATCTACAACCACTAACTTACTAAAAAAAACATAATCCCAAACAAAAATTTATAAGCATTGTTCTTATACCTGAAGACAACTCTAGTCTTAACTCTTCATCAAGGAATATTTTCTTTGGAAGAGCCACAGACCATTAGAAATATCCACAACTAGTCAAAGCAGAGAGTAGTGGAGCCTAATCAGAATAAATACATCTACAGAACACTCCTGCACTTAAGATGAGTTCATCAGACCCAGAAGGTAAGGGATTTGGTTTAAGATTTTTTTACTAGTAATATCAGGAAAAACACACCTAAAATTTCACAAACATAACTGCCCAAACATGAGCTGAACAAGAGTGGCACCAATACACACATAAACTGTACAGAGAAAAAAGCATACTTCAAGCGTACTCAAAGTATAATAGAAAAGTGAAATAAACTGGCTACAGGAGAGGTAGGATACACAGGGAAGGATGCAGCAGTTCACTGTCTGGTGACAAAAGCCAAACTGAAAAACATACATACAGGTATTGTTATAGAGATTGAACAGTTTGTATTAAGGGATATGTGTTTATATAAAAAATTCTTAAATACAATCATTAAGAAGCAGTGTGAAAAAAGAGGCCATAAGTCTTGACATAGAGAGGGTGGTTGAAATGACAAGCTTTGGAGGGGGAAAAGGTTATGGATTAAAGTTGCAATTAAATGATAAATCCACAAACAAGGAGATCAACTTCCTTGAAAACATAAATTTATCTGTAAAGAAGCAATCTAATTCTCCAAAAAAAAATAAACTTACTATAATAAAAGAGAAATCTGGTATTTCACAGGGTTTGTCTATAAATATATCATTGTCTTATGACATTTGTTTCCCTAAAACTGAAAGACCAGCTTGCTTTCTAAAAAGTTTGCACCATTATTCAATATACAGCAAACATAAATGAATAAATACAGGTACAAAGAAAAAAAAATAAAGCAATCACCTGGAGCTGCTTCTTCCTGCTCAAAAAGTTTGCCTTGATCTTTGCATGGCTTAATCACTTTCTTGACCTTGTGCTTTTCTTCAGCGTTATTTAGATATGAAATGAAAAACAAAGATCAAATACATTTAAAGGTAGAACACATTGTGTTTAATATGTTTCACATATAATAAAGCTTGTAACACTAATGCATATGCTCTAATATAGCCCTATTGTAAAGAAGATTATCATCATAAAATATGATGTGAAACAATGCTCATCATTCTATGATAACTCTAAATATGCAGCAGTGGAACAAACACCTTCTTTGTAACCATGAGCTGTGTACATGGACTTAATACTTGATCAACAAGAGGGAGAGATGCTTGGCACTAGAAACCCAGCTATAAAATCTGTGCTGATAAAATGATGATTATTGGAAGAGATAAGGCTCAGGAACACTACTTAACAGGTAGCTGAAAGTTCATCAGAGGCAGAGGATGAGGAAATTTGCTCTAAGACTGTCTCTCAGTAATATCAGGATAAACACACCTCGAAATTACAATCATCACTGTCTAAATATGAGATGAACAAGAATGTCACCAATACATTCATAAAATGTGCAGAGAAAAGCCCATGAGGCTTCAACCCTACTCAAAGCACGATAGAAAAGTGAAGGGAACTGGTAGCAGGAAATGTGGGAATACCAGGGAAGGCTACACTAATTCACTGTCTGGTGCCAAAAAGCCATACACTAAAACATATATTCAGGTATTTTTATATATGTTATGAACAGCTTATACTTAGCAATGTGTCAGTGTTTGTATACATAAAGATTCTTAAATATAATCACTAAAAATTACTGTGAAAGAGCCCATGGATTCAGGCATAGAAAAGGGGTTTCAAATGGAAAGCTTTTTTTTAAAAAAAGGGGTATGAAGAAACGATGAAATAAAATGAAAATATTATAAACAATAAAATAAATCCTCTTGAAAACATGAAAAGAGAGCACAGGCAGATAAACTCTGCCTGTCACCATACACACAGCTCCTGCTGAGGGAATTTGCACAGCCACCCAATACCACCTCTAACAGAGAAAACAGACAATTACAGGGGTCACGTGAAGGGTAGATTCTGACCCTGCCCAGAGAGGTGACAGGAGGCACACAAGCCCGAGTGCCACAACTGACCAGGAGCCATCCAATTGTGAACCACTGAAGCAATGGGCAAAAGTCTGTGCAAAAAATTACATAATAATACAAAGAACAACATGGTAACTCCAGAAGAGAGTGGCCATCTTACAAATACAAGACCTGAACTGAGCAATGAGGAGGAAACAGAAGGAAGCAACACCAAAAATTCCTTTTTGATGATCATCGAAGCTCTCAAAGAAGATATAAAAAAAGCCTTAAAGAAATAGAAGAAAATACAAACAAAAAATTGGAAGAGAAGAACAAATCTATGAAAGAAACATGCCAGGAACTAAAAGCTGAAATAGAAGCAATAAAAAGGCACAAAATGAGGCAAAGATGGAAATAGAAAATCTAAAGAAAAAAGCTGGAAACACAGATACAAGCATAACAAACAAAGTTCAAGAGATGGAAGAAAGAATCTCTGAAGTGGAAGACTCAGTAGCTCAAATAGATATATCAGTCAAAGAAAATAGTAAAACTAAAAAAGCCATAACTCAAAATGTTCAGGAAATCTAGGACACCATGAAAAGACCTAATTAGAGAATAATAGGAATAGAAGAAGGAGAAGAATACCAGCTCAAAGGCACAGATAATGTTTTCAATAAAATCATAGAAGAAAACCTCCCTAACTTGAAGAATGTAATGCCTATAAAGATACAAGAAGCTTACAGAACACCAAATAGATATGATCCCAAAAAAAAGTCAGCGCACCACATTATAATCAAGCCACAAAACATACAGAACAAAGAAAAAATCTTAAAAGATACAAAAGAAATGGGGAACTTACATATAAAGGCAGACCCATCAGAATAACGCCTGACTATTCAATGGAAATGATGAAAGTTAGAAGGGCTTGGTCAGAAGTTATACAGACGCTAAAAGAGCATGGATGCCAAACTAGAATACTATACCCTGCAAAATTATTAATTAACATAGATGGAGTAAACAAGGTATTTCAGGACAAAGTCAGACTGAAACAATATCTATCTACCAATCCAGCACTACAGAGAATATTAGAGGGAAAACGTCAACCTAAGGACCCCAGATACACCCACGAAATCACAAACAACCAATAAGTCCACAGAAGAATACTCTAGAGAAAGGAAATACAGATAAGTTACCACCAAAAATGGCAGGAAATATGAATCAATGGTCACTAATTTCCCTTAATATCAATGGTCTCAACTCTCCTATAAAACGTCACACACTAACAAGATGGATACAACAACAGAAGCCATCCATCTCTTGCCTACAAGAAACACACCTCAACTGCAAAGACAGACACAGGCTTAGAATAAAGGGATGGGAAAAGATTTTCCAGTCAAACAGCCCTAAAAAACAAGCAGGGGTTGCAATCCTAATATCTAACAAAGTAGACTTTAAGCTAAAAAGCAATTAAAAGGGACCAAGATGGTCACTACTTATTCATCACAGGAAAAACTGGTCAAGAGGAGATTTCAATCTTAAATATTTATGCCCCTAATATAGGGGCACCTACATATGTAAAAGAAACACTACTAAAGCCCGAATCCCACATCAATTCTCACACCCTAACAGTGGGAGACTTCAATACCCCACTTTCAACCCAGCATAGATCAACCAGACAGAGCCTCAACAGAGAAATAAGGAGTCCAAAAGAGGTTATGATACAAATGGATTTCATAGATATCTACAGAACCTTTCACCCAAAGGCAAAGGAATATACATATTTCTCAGCTCCTCATGGAACCTTCTCCAAAATTGATCACATAATTGGTCATAAAGCAAATATCACCAGATAAAAAAAATGGAAATAATCCCTTATAACATATTGGACCACCAGGGCCTAAAGTTAGAGTTCAACAACATCAAAACCCAAAGAAAGCCTACCAACTCATGGAAACTAAACATCACTCAGCTGAACCATCTCTGGATCAAGGAAGAAATTAAGAAAGAAATCAAAGCCTTCCTAGAATTTAATGAAAATGAATCCAGAACATATCCAAACTTGTGGGACACAATGAAAGCAGACTTAAGAGGAAAATTCATAGCGCTATATGACTATATGAAAAACATAGAGAAATCAGACACTAAAGACATAACAGTGCAGCTGAAAGCCTTAGAACAATTAGAAGCGAACTCACCTAGAAGGAGTAGAAGGCAGGAAATAATCAAAATTAGAGCTGAAATCAATACAACTGAAACAAAAAGAACAATACAGAGAATCAACGAATCTAAGAGTTGGTTCTTTGAGAAAGTTAACAAGATAGATAAGCCCTTAGCCAAACTAATCAAAAACAGAGAGAGAGAGTGTGTTCAAATCAAAAAAATCAGAAATGAAAAGGGGGACATAACAACAGACCCCAAGGAAATACAGAGAATTATCAGATCATATTTTGAAAATCTGTATTCCGAGTGCTGGCTGCAGAATCCCGGCACTCTGTGGAGCAGGGGCAGGTAAACTCTGTCCCTGACCACATACACAGCTCCTGCTGAGGGAAACCCTGCCACGCCAGGACCTCAAACTGTACAAACCAACTACAGGGGTCTCTGAAGGGCAGACTCAGACCCCGCCCAGAGGTTAGGAGGGGGCAAGAGGCCTCAGCGCCTGGGAGGGAGAGTTGAGCTCCCATTGCTTCTGGCTCCACTTCCAGGACCCAGTGCTGGCTGCAGAATCCCAGCGCTCTGTGGAACAGGGGCAGGTAAACTCTGTCCCTGACCACATACACAGGTCCTGCTGAGGGAAACCCCGCCACAGCACGACCTCAAACTGAGCGAACCAACTACAGGGGTCTCTGAAGGGCAGATTCAGACCCTGCCCACAGGTCAGGAGGGGGCAAGAGGCCTCAGGGCCTAGGAGGGAGAGTTGAGCTCCCATTGCTTCTGGCTCTACTTCCAGGACCCAGTGCTGGCTGCAGAATCCCAGTGCTCTCTGGAGCAGGGGCAGGTAAACCCTGTCCCTGACCACATACCCAGCTCCTGCTGAGGGAATTTACAAGGCTCCCACCACGACCTCGAACTGAGCAAATCAACAACAGCAGGGGTCTCTGAAAGACGGAATCAGACCCTGACCAGAAAGGTGACAGGAGGCATACAAACCCGAGTGCCACACCTGACCAGGACCCATCTAATCGTGAACCGCTGAAGCCATGGGCAAAAGTCAGTGCAAAAAATTACATAATACTACAAAAGACAACATGGTAACTCCAGAAGAGAGTGGCGATCCTACAAATACAAGGCCTAAACTGAGCAATGAAGAGGAAACAAAAGGAAGCAACACCAAAAATTCCTTTTTGATGTTCATCGAAGCTCTCAAAGAAGATATGAGAAAAAGCCTTAAAGAAATAGAAGAAAATACAAACAAAAAATTGGAAGAGATGAACAAATCTATGAAAGAAACATGCCAGGAACTAAAAGCTGAAATAAAAGCTGAAATAAAAGCTGAAATAGAAGAAATAAAAAAGGTGCAAAATGGGGCAAAAATGGAAATAGAAAACCTGAAGAAAAAAGCTGGAACTACAGACACAAGCATAACAAACAGAGTTCAAGAGATGGAAGATAGAATCTCTGAAGTGGAAGACTCAGTAGCTCAAATAGATATATCAGTCAAAGAAAATAGTAAAACTAAAAAAGCCATAACTCAAAATGTTCAGGAAATCTGGGACATCATGAAAAGACCTAATTTGAGAATAATAGGAATAGAAGAAGGAGAAGAATACCAGC
>PVIH01025377.1:0-20789 GCA_004025045.1 Sigmodon hispidus
TCAGCCCCCAAGGAGAGTGCTTGTGTAGCAGATACAAGGCTCTGGGTTTAATCCCCAGCATTGCAAACAGCACATAACAAAACAAAGCAAAACAAAACCACTACCAAGTGGGCTGACCAGAGGTTCAGGAGGTAAAGGCACATAGGTTCTGTGACCTGAGTTCAATCCCAGGTAACCACATGGTGGAAGGAGAGACCCATTGTGGAATATTACTTTAAGGTGTGTTACTTTTGTTTATGTTTCATTTGTTTAACTCTGTGAAGCTGTGTTACTGTGCCTGTCTAAAACACCCGACAGTCTAATAAAGAGCTGAACAGCCAGTAGCGAGGCAGGAGAAAGGATAGGTGGAGCTGGCAGGCAGAGAGAATATATAGAAGGAAAATCAGGGGGGAAAAGAAGTAGTCAGTGAAGGAGGAGGACCCAGGCTATACATAGGCCAAAACAATTCCTTTATTATCCAAAAGTAATTCACAGAGCACACAAAGACATCCCCATCACTTCCCCTTTTCTGTGTAGTCAAAAAGGTCTCAATTTCAACATAGCAAAATTACATATAACAAAACAGCTATCAAGCAAGAATTACAGTTACAATATCTAGTCTATTTGTATTAGCAAAATTAAAGAAAATATTCTATCATGTACTTTATCCTTGGAGTCAAAGTTTCATATCTAATTTACCTTTTATTATAACTAAGAAAAACTATAACTATCTAATCTTCTACTCCATTAAAGACTATAAAAGGATATATTACCTGAGGAAACAGGAAGTGCATTGCCAGCAACACCCGATATCTAGAAATGACATAGATGACATCTGGCTACCTGGACAGTCACTCAAAGTTCCTTTGTAATGTTGGGACATCCATCTTCAGTCTACAGACCTAGAATCTCTGGCACAATTTTTAGTGAAGCAGGAAATTTGAAGGACTATTTCAACCATTCTGGCATAGTTCATCAGATACTTCTCCCTGTGTCCTGCAGAATGTTTGGCAGTTTCTAGGAAGCAGGAACCTGAAAGACCATCCCAGCCTATTCTGACAAAGTTCAGAGGTCACTTTCCTATGGGTTGTGCATGTCCAGTTTATACAGCAAAGTGTCAGACAGCTGAGAAAAGAACAGTCTCTTGCCCAAGGGCCAACCTTTGCCCTAAAGAAAGTAAACTCCACATGGAGTTTCTTTGATACCCATCATCCTCTTGAAATAGATTGGTGCTGTCAGGAGCAGACATGTCTCACTGTTCGAAAAAGTCTAAGTTCTTAAAATGTTTTAAATATTCTGTAGGTCTTTGAAGTGTTTGAAGATTACCTATCTATTTGAAATATATCTTTGTTGATCTAAAAAAACCATGAGGGGCTGGAGAGATGGCTCAGAGGTTAAGAGCACTGACTGTTCTTCCAGGGTTCCTGCGTTCAATTCCCAGCAACCACATGGTAGCTCACAACCATCTATAATGAAATCTGGTTCCCTCTTCTGTATACTGTATATATAATAAATAAACCTTTAAAAAAATAACATGACTATATGTTTGATTTCCATAGATGACTACTATTAATGTGTATTTCTTAATTACATATTGCAACTTTAAAGATATTGCATAAACATACCTTTTAAAAAGTGAAAATATGCATACAGTATAACAAAATTGACCTTAAATTTGTATCAGTAAACCAAAATCCATACCAATATAAAGTATTTTGAGATTAACAACTTTTGGGCTTTTTGAATTAGAGTAAGTACAATAATCAATCTTTTTTTTATCATTTTTACATTATATCCCACTTTTTTCCCTAGAAAGAGATTGGCTGTGACTATTAACCATTTATAATGAAAACAAATATTTATAGACAATATTTTGGGAATTTGGGCATAGCTTTTCAAACTGCTTTCTAATGACTGGGGGCACTGGCAGTCTTCTGGGGGCCCTGAGGCTAGACCATCTTAGTCAGCTGCCTTGAAGCTGATGTGGCCATCTCTTCCCACTGAACATTCCCCAGCTCCCAGATCAGCAATGGACTTAGCTATTCAGGACATATCTGGTGATTGTGTGGGTGGCTGGAGCTGAGTTTCCTCTCATCAGTTTTCTAGCACATAGCGTTTAGGTGTCATTCTGGTTTTGTCTTTTAATCACATTAGACAGTCGTTCTGCTGTCCCCATTACTTTCTCCCCTTTATTAAGAAACAGATTACATGTAGTCAGGCAGCTGCTTATCTCAGGAAGAAGAAAGCTTCAAAGCAAAACATCCACAAGGGCTCTTCCACAGCCTGGTGCAACCACCTTTTTGTTGTAGTTGAAGCCTGCTTTTTAAAGTACATTTTCTCAAAATTTATTTAATGATTGTGAATAGGTGTGTATGTTTGTGAGCATGCATCTCCTTGACTTGTTTCTGTGGTGTTAGCGATTGAACCTATGGCCTTGTGCATGTTAACAAACCATTCTACCAACTGAGCTACCAAAACAGCATCTATATGCATTTTAAAAAACAGCATCTCAGTATGTAACCCAGACTGCCCTGGAACTAAAAGATCCTACTGTCTTGACTTCTCCAGTGCTAGGATTATAGTAATGAACCACCAGGTCCCGTTATCCTTTATCATGAAATACCTGCTACATCTACATGTTAGTAATAAAAGACATTTGGGACTCAACACTACCTTTGAAAATTTCAAAACAAGGAAGAGCGATGCCATTCAGATATTTCAAAAATAAATGCAATGAAGACTTAATAGTTTGGGTTGATGATAACCATTTTTTTCTTCTCTAAAACATCTCCCTAAAAATGACATGTGTTTGGAATCATATTGAAGAGACTATGGAAACTGTCATACAGTCCCTAACCCAAAGCCAGGAAAATGGGCTATGACATACATCCTATTTACAGCACTGAGCACAGGCTCTTTTCACAGCAGAGTCTGATGTTTATCTGAAACAGATGATGGCTAGAACTTGTATTAATTGGGCATCCTTTGGATCAGACCAATGGGCAGAAAGCAGAAACATGTAAATAAACATAATTTTCAAAATTAAAAAAGAAAGCCATTCAGGCAATAATGGTGCATGCCTTTAATCCTAGCTCTCAGAAGTCAGAGGTGGGTGCATCTCTCTGAGTTTGAGGCCATCCTGGTCTACAAAGTGAGTTCCAGGACAGTCAAGACTACAGAGAAACCCTGTTTCAAAAATCAAAAATAAACACAAAAGAAAAACAAAAATTAAAAGTAATATTCAGTCTTATCAAAGAGAAAATAAAGCCCAGACACACAGCTCCCCCACCAGAGCAGGACTACAAAATACACCTGTAGCATGATCTTGATTTCTTCACTTATGCTATGTTTACCACTCACGTAGACTCCAGGCCCTTATTGGGCTATTTCTGGGCAACCACAAGCAACCTTAGACCCCCTTTCTCTAAGTCATGGCTCAATTTCTTGGCCAGTTGTCTCTCTAGTTTGGGTTGGGGCTGTGTCAAACAAACCCATTGGGTTATATAGGATCCTTCAGATGTCAGATCCTAAGATGGCACCACTTGTAAATGCAGGTGAGAGAGAGTCAGTTAAGATGTTGAGATGAAGCTTCTCCTCGGTTCAGAGTGGGGACCTAAATGAAAAAGACACACAGACACATAGGACAATATGACTTGAAAAGAGAGGCAGATACTGCAGTGAGGTGTCTACAAACCAAGGGACAGCCTCAAGTGCTACTGGAGCCAAAGGAAATCAGAAAAGGATTGTGAGACACATACTTTCTCAGAAACCCCCAGAGGCAAGGCAGCACCTCCCTTCCTTTTTGACTTTTGAACTTTGGAATACAGAGAATAAGTAAGTTTTGGTTGTTTAAAAACATCCAGACTGTGGCTATAGTGTGTCAATTGTATTATTTTTGTTGTTGTTTTTTGTTTGTTTGTTTTATTTTTTGAGGCAAGGTTTCTTTAACTGAATCTCACTTTGAAGACCAAGCTGAATTGGAACTCACGGAGATCTACTTGCCCCTGCCTCCTGAGTGCTGGGATTAAAGGGATTAACAGTCACACCTGGCTTGTTATGCCAATTGTAAAAACACTAGTACAAGGGTTGACACAGTCTTCTAAGTAAGGTGCTTCTGCACCAGGCGGGGTGGGTGGGGCTTGGGAATAAAGACACATATAACAAGCAGTAGGTGTTGGTCACCGAGTTCCATCTTGGTCCAAGAACCAGGAAATCCAGAAACCTCTAGAAAGCCCACTCAAGCTTAGCATCAGAAGGGCTGAGGCTGGCCTGTTTCTTCCATCTCCCTCCCCCACTCCCCCAGTCCTTCCTCACTGGCTGCCTTGGCCATGAATAGCCTAGGCACTGGCACTGAGATTGTGTCCCGGCCCAGCTTCTCTGCTCCTTACAGGGCCAGGTATCAGCCTACTCTGACTTCTTTCCTGAACTACCTACAGCAGAACCCTGGACTTCA
This sequence comes from Sigmodon hispidus, assembly GCA_004025045.1. Taxonomy (NCBI): domain Eukaryota; kingdom Metazoa; phylum Chordata; class Mammalia; order Rodentia; family Cricetidae; genus Sigmodon; species Sigmodon hispidus. The sequence goes on from PVIH01025377.1 coordinate 4,433, forward strand.
GGACACGGAGACCCACACCTGACTCTGGACCTGAAACTGTCCAATTATAGAAGAAGCCATTTGGAGGATGTGAGTAGCATGTACACCCTGTTTGATGGGATTGGTGGAGGTGAGCTGGAAATAAAGGAAACAGACAGACTTCTCCAGAAGCAGAATTGTTCCTTTAATCAGTGACACCAAAGGATCACAATCTTTCCCAGAGAGTAGAGACTGTGATCATGCTGTACTGGGGGTTGGGGTGTTATAGGGCAAAAAGGGGACTTTCTGGGTGAAAGTTTACATCTGTATGTTACTTCCCTTGCAGTCTCAAAGTGGTAGAAACCTCTCAAAGAGGTGCATGGGTCCTCTTATCAGAAAAGTCTGGAATCCTAAAACAGTCCACAGGACTCATCAGGCAACTTTCTGTCCAGAGTTTCTCTGTCTACTCAGAGTTTCTCTGGTTCACTCTGAGGTCAGAACCTCCATTAATCCCTTTCAGGAAGTCAAGGATCCCAGTGTTGGAGGAGAGGGGGAAGAAGAAACTAGCCTTTTTAATTAGTTATTTCTCTATTTTTAAAATCTACATTGTGTGTGTGTGTGTGTGTGTGTACTTGTACACATAGCTAGGTAGCATGGTACAGCTATGGATGTACCATGTAGATGTCAGAGGACAACTTGGCTAAATCTGTAATTCTCTTCCAATTTGTGGGTCCTAGGGACCAAACTCAGGGCTTCAGAATGGGCCCAAAACACCCCCTATGCTTTCTCTTTCTCTCCTCCTTCCTCTTCCTCCCTCTCACACAGCATTTAATCACCAATTAACATTTACTTAGGACTTAGTGCTATGAACTGGGCCTCAGTTTAGAATCTATAATTTTTAAAACAATTTTGAAGTATATTATTTAACAACTTAACATGCATATCCTATTTATCCAGGTGCCTTTCTCCTGTCTCCTTCCAACTCAGGCAGAACTTTCTCCTAAGCCCATTCTCCTTCTACTTTCAAGTCTTTTATTGTTTTAAAATAACCCACTGAGTTTAGTTAGGCCCCTTGCATGTGAAAGGGTGTAGGGTTACTCACTGCCTAGGGCTTCTTTTTCCAAGCCCCTCCCTTTTCTGTTCCTTGTGTGGCCCAGATCATCCACCAGCATCATTTAGTTCCCAAGGTAACTTGTTATCATTGTGGGGTCTGACCTGGGCGCTAAGGAGCTTCAGAAGTGGTTCTGGGGCTGCTTGTGCAGCTGCGATCTGATCCTGAAGTAGCCTGGCACCAAGAAGACTCCAGAGGCCTATGATCGCCTCTAGAGTACCCAGGGAGGCCCTGAGCGCATTCTGCCCGGGACCTCAAGAGAAAATTTCTGGTGAGTACAAGAAGAAAGTCACGGCTCAACCTTCAGCTTTCGCACCCTCTTACAAAACTTAGGATGTGAGTGAGCTAGGGGGGCCAGCATCTCTTCTGCTGCCCCTGCTGTCGCCAACAGAAGTTAGGGTGTGGCTTCCAAGCTGCCTTCCTGCAAGAGCTGAAGCAAGAGGGGTGAGGGTTAGGGAGAACAGGACTGTTGGGTGTGAGCCTTGGACCCAGCAGAAAGCTGAAATCCATCTACAGGTGTGGCTGCTCATTGCAGGATTCAGAACAACCTCGAGCTTCTCATCAGTGGTGGTAGCAGGACACACTAGAGGGCTTTAAGCTACCATCCACGGTGTTGCACCCAGAGTGTGCGTGCTTATGTACAGCGACAAGTGCACATGGGACCTGACACTGTGAAGGTGTTCGCATATCTCGGGCGGCGATATCTTGTCGTTGTGTAAGAGCTCAGGTCCGAATGTAGCTCGTGTGCACGTGAGCCCTGTGAGTATACTCAGTTTACTAACATGGTCTACAGCTCAGTTTGTAGGACATGGGTGCGATGGTGGGGGTAGTGCCGCGCTCCCCAGGCTGCACAGCTCTGAAAAATGCTTCCAGAGAAGCCTCCCACCGGGCTCACTCACCCAGGCTGGGTACTGGTCTGTCTCATTCCCACTTCCTTCTCTCTCTGTCTCTCTCCTATTTTTGCCTCCATGTCTTTAATTCTCTCTCTATTCTCTTGTTCATTCCCCTTCCCCGTCTCTAGCTCTCTCGTCCTCTTTATCTCTCTGGTTCTCTCCCACTTCTCTCCTCAAAAGCCCCCTCACTCCCCCACCTCCCCAGACTCTCACTATGTCGTCCAGGAAGGACATGAATATCCTATCCTCCGGTCTCCACCCTCTCATGCCCAGTGCTGAGATTTTAGGTATAAGCCACTAACTACCTCCAGATTCCCACATTGCTTTTTTAAAAGTCAGGTAAAAGTCACATAATATATAGTTTATATTTATAAATGCCACAGCCCCAGGGTATATACTATACTCACTGTTTATGCAGCCATTATCTCCATCTGGTATTAAAACCTTTGCATCACCCCTGAGTACCAGCAGCAGTCACATCCCCTTCCTGTCCCTCTGTCCCCGAAGCCATGGAATCTGCTTTCCATTTCTGTGGACTGCCTACGAATGACATTTCCTAGGAACAGAGCCAGAACTCACATGGCCTCTTTTCTGTGTTCTTTCACTTAACAAATGAAAGATTTTCCAGCTTGGTCATGTTGTACCATGCGTTCTATTTTTTTTTTTCATTCTGTATTCTATAAGCCATTCACTTAGTGATAAGAATGCATTTGATATTAATGAAATGATTAAGTATTTTAATTAGCAATCACAATGATATATAACTATGGCATTTGTTATTTTTAAGATTTCATTTACTAATACAAAAGAAAATGTCATATTCAAAACAAAGAGAGCCATAACACAACAGAAATTTTAAAAACTAAATTCTGACAGTCTGAAACCCATTAGTAATCACTCCTCATTCTACTTTACCTCCATTTCCTGGTACTAATCTACTTCCTCTCCCTGTGGACTTACCTAGTGAGACATTCCAGATACAGCACCCACTATGTGCTCTCAGTACTCCATTTTCTAGGATCCTCGTATTGCTGCAGGATCTGTACTGTATTCTGTCATTGAATTACATTGTTCACTTGAGCCACCTTTTTAACTCATTCACCTGCCACTTGGTTTTGCAACTTAATACAACTGTGCTTTGTATCAAGACTGTTTGCAGTACGGAGAACCAGCTGAGAAGCATCACAGCAGACAGAAAGGATTCCCTGCCCACCCCCTGAAAACTGGAGCAGATGTGACAGATATCACTCAGGGACAGAGAAGAACCTCCCTGACCACACCCCTGTGGCTAGCATCCTCCTATTCTGCACCAAGGTTGGTGATGAGAGGATCCTGGTAGGGATCAGGGAGAGGGAGGAGAAGCAGAGACTAGCTGTCAGGTGGCAATGGACATCTGTGAGAGTGATCACGAGCTCCAGGTCTGCTTGGATAGATGCCAAATTCCAGGTCTTCCTGGTGAGAATCTGTCCTCAAAGCTTAAGGAAACAGAAGCCACAGACAGAGAGGGAACCATACTGGCAAGAAGTCAGTGGTGAGCTAGTGTCAGAGAATGCAGCTCCATGGTGCTGCTGTCACTGAGAGCAGCTCATGAGTGTCACACCACACCACAGTTCAGGACTTAGTGCTCCTCACCTCATTTATACATCCCACAACACCGCTGCACACAGATTGTTGCCCATTGCTCTGCATCTCAGAGATGGGGGCAGCCAGCTAGTGTCACACAGCTAGTGAGATGATGCAATGAAACAAAGCCTGCATCCCATTTTCATGTCTCAGTGAAGGGGTGACTTCCCAACAAAGCTGCCAGTCAGAAGCACCTGGCCCTTAGTTCTTGAAGGATTTGAATGTGTGAAAATGGGAAGAAGAATGGAGAGCTTAATATGAATGATATGAATGAAAACTGGAAGGGGATGCGGGACTGATAATAGTGTAACACAAATAGTAGTGTAAAATAACAATCATTCATATTGATCATTAAATTCTCAGTGGGCTGGGATCTGCACTGATAATATGTGTTATTTGAACCTCAACACTTTATTTATCTATTTTATTTTACATTGTCTTGCTGTGTAGCCCAGGATACCCTGGAACTTATGATTTTTCTTCTTCTACCTTCCAAGTTCTGAGAGTATAGACATGTTTATGCATCAACCTATCCTTTTAATTGATTATTTGGACAGGTATATGACTTTCTCCAGGAAATCAATCCAGATTGCACTGAGAGATGACATGCTTCTAAACATCTGGTTTAATTCCTACTCTATCAGGTTCAACCAAGATGCTAGGAGCAAACTACACCACAGTGTCTGAATTCATCTTCATTGGCTTCTCCAACTTCCCACAGCAGTTCATGCCTGTCTTCTTTGTGGTGATCCTACTAATGTACCTCTTCACACTGCTGGGCAATCTTCTCATCATGGCCACCATCTGGAGTGAACAGAACCTCCACACGCCCATGTACCTCTTCTTGTGTGCTCTCTCCATCTCTGAGATCCTCTATACCTTGTCTTTCATCCCACGCATGCTGGTTGACCTGCTCTCCACACATCATTCCATCTCCTTCCTGGCCTGTGCCAACCAGATGTTCTTCTCCTTCACCTTTGGCTTCACCCACTCTTTCCTACTTACAGTCATGGGCTATGACCGCTATGTGGCTATCTGTCACCCACTCCACTACAGTGTGCTCATGAGGCCCCAAGGCTGTGCCTTCTTGGTAGCTGGGTCCTGGGCTGGAGGCTCAGCTGTTGGGTTGGTAGTGACAACCTCCATTTTCCACCTCCCTTTCTGTGGACCCAATCGGATACAGCATTTCTTATGTCATGTGCCCCCTATGTTGAAGCTGGTCTGTGGAAGTAGTGTGCCAGCTGTGGCTCTGGGTGTAGGTCTGGTGTGCATTACAGCCCTCCTGGGATGCTTTCTCCTCATCTTCCTCTCCTATGCCTTCATTGTGGCTGCCATCTTGAAGATACCATCAGCTGAGGGTCGGCACAAGGCTTTCTCCACCTGTGCATCCCACCTTATTGTGGTGATTGTACACTACGGCTTTGCCTCTGTCATCTACCTCAAGCCCAAGGGCCCTCACTTTGAGGAAGGTGATACTCTCATGGCCACCACCTACACAGTGCTCACCCCCTTCCTCAGCCCCATCATTTTCAGTCTCAGGAACAAGGAGCTCAAGAATGGCATAAAGAAGGCCTTCCTCAGGAAATTTTGTTCCTCAAACACCTGAGTAGTCAGTACAGAATGATTGGCAAGTATGGAACATCATTTCATAGATGCTCAGTAAATGTACAGAACTTCTCTTTGATTTATGGGTTCTCATTGTTTACTGGGATGTAAGATGTTCATTGGGAAATATATAGTTCATGTACTGCATAGTTTATCCAGCACAGTGCACATTTCAACTGCTTTTGCACGTTTGAAACTAGGCAATCATCAGCACAATTAATTTGAGAAAAATTGAGATGATGAGATGGCCCAGTGGTTAGAAGCACTTGCTGCCCTTCCAGAGTACCTGAGTTTTGTTCTCACTGTCAAATGGTCCACAACTACCTGATACTTCAGACTCTTCTGGCCTCCTAAGGCACTGGCATATACTCATATAGACACATGTGAATACATATAAATTAAAATAAAATATATTTTTTAAAAGATTTATTTATTATGTATATGATGTTCTGTCTGCATGTATGCCTATACACCAGAAGAGGACACCAGATTTCATTCTAGATGACTGTGAGCCACCAAGTGGTTGCTGGAAATTGAACTCAAGACCTCTGGAAGATAGCCAGTGCTCTTAACTTTTAGCCATCTCTCCTGCTCCCAAAATAAATATTTTAAAAAGAAAGACAATTATACTGTTAACAGTTTTTTTCTCAGTTCTCTTTCTCTGTGTATGTTCACTTGTTTTGTATGCGCACATGTTTCTGTGTGGATATACATGCACATGTAAAAGTGTCTGTGAGAAACAGTGGTTAAAACATTATCTAGCCCAGCATGGTAGCATATGCTTTTAATTCCAGCACTCAGGAGGCAAAGGCAGATGATCCCTGTGAGTTTGAAGGCAGCCTAATCTACAGAGTTCCAGGACAGCCAGGGGTGTTACTCAGAGAAATCCTGTCTTGATAACCCCCTCAAATAAATATCTCAAACCCAAACCCAAACCAAACCAAAAGAAAACAACAACAACAACAACAAAAAAAAAAACAACTGGGTATCTATCTCAATCTGACTTCACCTTATTTTCAACAGCAACAACAACAAAAATATTGCTATTGTTTTTGAAACAGGATCTTTATGTTATGTACCTCTGGCTAACAAATAGAGACCGGGCTGGCCTCAAACTCATAGAGATCCACCTGCCTCTGCCTACCAGATGCTGTGGTTAAAGGCATCTGCCATTATGCCTGCCTTAAACAAACAAAAATAATTTAAATGTGTGTGTGTGTGTGTGTGTGTGTGTGTGTGTGTGCTTGTGTAAAATCCATCCTTGTGCTGCGCCAAGCCCCGACCAGCAGGAAAAGACACAGCACCAGGATTCTTCTGTGGTGATTGACCAGGTCCTTTTTATTAGTACTTCTTGCAGCAGTAGCCCCTCTCCCAACCCGTGCAGCCAGTTTTAAGCTCAAGGTCCTTCACTCAGCTAATGCCTCGTGGGCTTCCACCATAGGGCCACGCACACAGAAGCAAGCTAGTCAATTCAGCACATCCCATGGATGGAGTTAATTATTACTAGAAGCGTTCGCCATTAGGAGGGCGGGGGCCAAGAGCCAGCGCCATCTTTAAGGTGCGGCAGCTCCCAACAGCTCCCCCTTTTTGTTTTAATAAGACACAGGTAGGGCAGTGGTCCATTCTCTGCTGTGCAATTGGAACATAATCCTAAGAGTATCGTTGAGGCATCCCCCTAGACATCCCAGGACCCGTCCATACCCTAGTTTTCGCAGAGGTGGGAGGTTTAGGGCAATACCCACATGCAAATGGACGTGCTCCTCTCAAACTCCTAAAAACATAGCTAGGTAGTTTGACTGCACGACTTAGTGTCGCAACCTGCGTCTCTGCTGCAGGGAGCTGATCATTTAGTTTTCAAGGTGACAAGCCACACTTGAGGAGATTGGCCAGCTTCTAAGGCTGAGAAAGCTTGAATCAACATCGCCGTGCTCCATCTTTGTGAAACCCTAATACGGCAAATGCACCACAGGCATAGCAGGAGTGTTAGAACCATGAGTCCACCGGCTGCACCTATTCCCGCCCACTCTTTTAGATGATCCATGGCGGTAGTAAACCACGAAGTCAGCCCTTCGGCTAGTCCGGCATCCATCCTCGTGGAGTTCATTGCCACAATGGCCATTCTTAGGTCCTCCATCAGCATCTCGAACTCTCCAGTCCAATTACCTGTAAGATAACTGGATAGTTGTTTAGACAAATCTGCTGCATGTGTGAAGTCCTCATACTGGATACTAGTCACACACAGTCCTGAAAATTTCCATTCACACCCAAGCTGTACAAGTTGCCAAAGAACATCAATCCGTTCTTGGACCAAATCAATCCTCTGGTTCACTACCATGAGGCCTCCTTTTATTTGGACATTAATGCCTTGCTGTACGTCCAATGCTTGAGCAGCATCGCTTGAAAGCTCATTAAGCGCTTGGGCAGTTTGCACAGTACGGCTCATTGCTACAGCAGCAGCGGCAGCCCCCACCGCCGCCAGGGAAATGGCTGTCACTACAGCCGCAGTAATCCCAAAATCTCTCTTAGGTCTAAAATGAGTCATAGCATTTGGTGCATCAACAGGCACAGGTACCCAACGGGGCAAGCGGGTGATTATGGCATATGTAAATTTGGTAGCATCCCAACATTGGGCATAAGCACAAGTATTATTAGAACATTGCTTGGGTTCCAATTTACTCACTACAAATATAAAAGGAGGGAAAACACACACCGGGGTGGACTCAATACTAAAATTTCTCAACGGCTTGGCCCCCTGACCCTTACAGGGCACTTTGGAACCCAGGGTAGGACCTTTTGCATCTCAGCTACCCCAAGACTGGGAAGTACTCCATGTATACTTACTAACCCCGTGAGCTCCTCCAGCGATCATGGCCAGGGGTTCTGCATTCAAACAGCTACCATTAAGTCCACACAGTAGCCAGTTATCAAAGGGATTAGAAACATGAGCTTGAGAGGGATTTTGATTAGTATAATTCTGACCCACATTAGTTGCATTAAACACCGTGGAGATTCCTGGAGAAAATGAAAAATATCCTGCTCTGTCAGCCCAAACCACAGCATGGGACTGACATCCAGTCCATGGCCAGAATCCTCCCCAATTTATTCCCTGGCAATAAGGAGCCCATTCCGGTTGTGGGGGGAGGTATCTGTTCCATTCCCTTGGCTGGCCACCATCCAGAGAGCCAGGTAGCCTTAGCAGTGCGGCAAGGTCCACCAGAATTTTTAGGCAAGTCAAACCATCCTGCAGTTTGATTATGCAGCAAGATGCATGGGGAAAGATTTGACCTATTCTTCACTATCTGAAAACACAAGCTTCCTTCTAAATAAAAAGATCTATTTTCAGCTATTGGGACCGTCTCATCATCCAAGGGTAAATAGGGAATTCCAAAGCTTCTGTTGGCACTAAACAATCGAGGGAACACTCTAGCGTCATGGCGGACTGGCATCAGTCTCGGAAATATCGACAGGATTCCCCATCTCAGGTCCGCCATTCCTCGGTGTAGAGTCTGAAGAATCAGCATCATCTTTATCATGTACTGCATCGCCGGTAACATCTTGTTCCTCTTGGACCTGCACTCTTCTTACCAGACACTCTGGAACCCAAATGGGATCTTGGTGATCCTGTGGGAACACACAAACAGATCCTCTAGCCCAGACCAAAACTGGGTCTGGTCCATGCCATATGCCTGTGAGAATGTCCTTCCATTTTACTCTGCCTTGTTCATCCTTCTTGAGGAGCTAGATGTCTATCGGCTGCTGAATGGCCTTGACAATCCAAATTTAAAAATTTAGGGTAAAAAGTGCAAGGGAAAGTCTCTCTTTAGGGGTGTGGCCGTGGCCTATTCCCCCTCTTTGTTTTAGTAAACGTTCTTTAAGCGTCCGATGGGCCCTTTCCACAATGCCCTGTCCTTGCGGATTATAAGGCAGCCCATGGCTCAATTGAACTTCCATCTGCTTGCAAAAGCTGACAAACTGGTGCCCTGCATACACAGGTCCATTATCAGTCTTTAATTGTTGAGGCTTTCCCCAAACTGCCCATGCTTCCAGGCAATGGGCTATGACATGACGCCCCTTTTCACTAGACATGGTGGAGGCATATATAATGCCAGAGCAGGTATCTACAGAAACATGAACATATTTAAGAGTCCCAAATTCAGCAAAATGGGTAACATCCATCTGCCATACCCTTAAAGGCAATATGCCCCTTGGGTTAACTCCAAAAGAGGGTTGAGGGCGAAACTGCGTACAACTGCTACAGTCAAGCACAATTTGTCTGGCCTCCATTCTAGAAAGCTTAAATTTGTTCTGCAAGGTTTTTGCATTAACATGAAACTGTTCATGAAAGCTTTTTGCCATCTGAATGGGCTGAGCAAGAAACATATGCATTGGGCGTGTAGCAAGGTCAACTATAGCATTGCCTTCAGCTAGAGGTCCAGGTAAGCCTGTATGCGCTCTAATATGGCAGGGATAAAATGGACAATCACGTCCTATTATAAGCTCTCAAAGCTGCTCGAATAGAGCTGCCATGGTGCTGGAGGCCTTTATCGGTCCAGCCACTTCAAGAATCTTCAAAGCATTCACTACATAATTAGAGTCAGAAAGTAAATTAAAGGCAAAAGGACATTGCTTAAACACCTCAATCACAATTTGTAACTCAGTTACCTGTGGAGTGCCAGGTTCAAATTGCCTGCATTGCACCTGCTGACCCTGTATCAGGAATGCACCTACACCTGTCTTGGAACAATCTGTGAACACATTCAATGCCTGTGGAATTGGCTGAACTCTGGTAATTTTTGGAAATACCACTGGGTGGCGCTTAAAAAAGGTCATGAGAGGGTCAGCTGGGAAGTGATTATCAATGTTACCTGGGAAGGTGCATCTCAAAACTGCCCACTCATCTATGGCTGCACATAACACTGACACTTGCTCTGCAGTAAAAGGCACTATTGTCGTTGTTGGATAGTGGCCAAAATATTGCAGAGTCTGTTGCAATCCCAATTCTGCCAGTAGTGCAACTGCTGTGGGATAATGCTCTATGCTCTTGCTAGGCGAGACCCTAGGGTGAATCCAGAGCAGCAGTCCGTCCTGCCATAATACTCCAGTAGGCTGTCTATAAGTGTCCAATATACATAGTTGAAATGGGCCTTCTGTTATTCTTACCAACTTTGCTTCAGAGAGATGACGGTCCACTATTTGCAACGCCTTATGGGCCTCTGGATTCAATTGTCGAGGTGAATTGAGGGCTGGATCCCCCTTCAATAGGTCATATAATGGTTTAAGTTCATAATTTGGCAATTTCAAATAACCTTGTATCCAATTAATATCTCCTAGCAGTCTTTGAAAATCATTTAAAGTCTTTAAGCCATCCTTCCTAATTTCTATTTTTTGTGGCTTAACGACTGTTGGAGTAATTTTTGCTCCTAAATAATTCACTATCTGATGCTGTTGCACTTTCTCCAGAGCAATACATAGACCATGAGCTTGCAAGGTTTTCTGAATCTTAATATAAGCTTCCTGCACTAGTTGTTCAGTCCTGGCTGTGATTAGCACATCATCCATATAGTAGAGGCATCTTACTAAAGGGAATTCTCTCCTAACCTTTTCTAATGCTTTCCCAACAAACATTTGACACATTGTCGGGCTGTTGGCCATCCCTTGGGGCAACACTACCCATTCAAACCGCTGATCAGGCTGCTCATGATTGCAGGATGGTACCGTGAAGGCAAATTTCTCTGTATCCTGAGGGCAAAGTGGTATGGAGAAAAAGCAGTCTTTAATATCTAAAACAATAATAGGCCAATGTGAAGGTAGAGTAGTAAGTAATGGCAGTCCACGCTGGACTGGCCCCATGAGTTGCATTTGGGCATTGATGGCTCTCAAATCGTGCAGTAATCTCCATTTACCTGATTTCTTTTTTATAACAAAGATTGGTGTGTTCAAAGGTGAGGTGGATGGTTGAATATGCCCTTGTGCTAACTGCTCTGCAATAAGCTCTGAGGCTGCCTGCAATTTTTCTTGAGTTAACGGCCACTGAGGAACCCATACTGGCTCCTCAGTCTTCCAAGTTATGGGAATACTATCCCCAGTGGCCCCTAGGAAAAACCCAGCCCGTTACGATCATGCTTAGGGTGGGCCTCTATGGGATCTGTGATGCCTTGAAGGCATTTGCCTATTCCTCTTCCGGGGACATATCCCATGTTTCTCATTATTTTCTGAGCCTCAGGCGAGTATTCATTTGTAAGTTTGAATTTTAGATCTTTTAAAATATCTCTTCCCCATAGGGTAATAGGAAGCTCTAAGGTGTAAGGCTGTATCTTTCCTCTCTGGCCTTCTTCACTAACCCATTGTAGCTCTCTAGCACTTACAGCAGGAGCTTGTGCATACCTCAACCCTTGCAAAGTCTGACTGGAGATTCGAACTGGCCACCCTGATGTCCAGTCTTTTTTTGCAAAAATACTTTTGTCAGCGCCTGTGTCTAGCAGCCCAGTAATCCTTTTCCCATCCACTGTCAAAGTCATTATGGGTCTGTCATCGAGGTCCAGGCTCAGGCAGGCAATATCAATTCCCGTAGAGCCAAACCCCTGATCTCCTCTCTTTTTATTGTTAGCCTGAAACTTGCCATGTAGACTGGGCAATACTAATAGCTGCGCTATTCTGTCTCCTGGTGATATTGGAAAAATTCCTTTTGGGGATTCTACCATAATTTTAATAATTCCTGTGTAGTCTGGGTCCACTACACCTGGATGCACTTTCAAGCCTTTCAAAGTAGAGGAAGATCTGCCTAGCAGAAGTCCTACAGTATCAGGTGGTAGGGGCCCTCTAAAATCTGACTCAATAAGTTGTACCCCCATCTGAGGGGTTAATACGAGTCGGGTGGTGGTGCAGAGGTCCAGTCCTGCTGCACCTGTAGTGGCTCTCCTTGGCCATGTGGTGGATCGAACAATGGCCTCTTGTTGGCAGGTGTCTGGCAGCTGTTCTGCTCGATTGCCTCATATATTTGAGGGCCCTGGGTGCGGGGGCCCCACTTCCCGTTTTTTGGCTGGCTAGGATGTGACTGAGGTAATGGTTGACCATTTGCATCCTTCACTGACCTGCATTCATTAGCCCAGTGGCGCCCTTTCTTGCATCTAGGACATAGCCCTGGCATGGGTCGGCTTTGGTTAGAATTAATAGCAGCAGAGGTGCCTTGCCCTGTTCTCAGGGGGCAATCCCGTTTCATGTGACCAAACTTACCACAGGAGAAACATGCCCCTGAGGCTTTGTCTCCTCCTCTCTTAGCTCTAGAGAGTTGCATCACCGCTGCAGCAAGCCCTGCATTAGACAGGGGTCCCCCTAGCTCTCGACAGCATTTCATCCATACCTCTATATCCCTGTGTCTGTAAGGAGTGATGGCAGTGCAATATTCTTTAGTGCACTGTTCATAGATAAGCTGTTTAACTAGGGGCAGTGCAGTTTCTGCATCTCCAAACATCCTCCCTGCTGCCTCCATCATTCTGGCTACAAAGTCTGAAAAAGGCTCTGTGACTCCCTGAATAATTTTAGTGAGGTTCCCACTGACTTCCCCTCTATTAGGGAGCGATTTCCATGCTCTGAGAGCAATCTTGTTAACCTGCTCATAAACCTGAAGTGGGTAGCCTGTCTGATTGCAAACATCAGAAAACCTTCCTGTTCCCAGCAGCATGTCCTGATCCCAGGCTGCATTACTAGCCCGTCTGTTTGCTGCTGCTTCCTGTCCTGCAAATTCTGTCATAAATGATTTCCAGTCGAGGTATTGCCCCGGATTCAAGCACGCTTTAGCTAGGCTCGCTCAATCACCAGGGGCCATGGCTGAGGCTGTCAATGCCTCAACTTGTGCTAACGTGAATGATGCAGTCACCCCATAAGTTCTCACTGATTCAGCCAAAGATTTAACTGTTTTAAAGTCTAGCATCTGATGATACCTATTCTGTTGATTGTCCTCATACACTGGGAAAGCCAGCATCAAGCACGGCCGCAGTTCCCTCTGCACCTCACGCCAGACCCCACTATAATCTGGTGCACATGCTCCACAGGGTGGCAGTGCGTAAGGCGGTAGTGCAAAAGGTGCTGATGGTATCACCTCTCCACCAGGTGGCTCTCTTGCTCTTTCTTTGTGCCTTTTCAGCTTAGCGAACCGGGCAGGCCTGACTTCCTGGTCTGATTCCAAACTGCTGCTTTGTCTCCTGTCACTGGATGATGAAAGACACAGTTCCTCCAGAGATGGCAATGTCGGATAAAGGTTACCTCCTCCACATGCCCCTTGCTCCTGGCTCTGAGATTCTTTATCTGACCGTTCCTCTCTCAGCTTTTCCAACTCCTCAGCTCCCCGTTCTAACTCGGCAGCTCCTACATGATTGTCTAGGCACTCCCTAACCATCGACCAGATAGGCATAACTCCAGGGGGGAGGGTGCCCTCTTTCTGGGCACGAGCAAGGTCTCTGCCCAGTTTCTCCCAGGAGCTTCCTGTAAGGGAGCCACTCACTAAGAACCAGGGTGCACAATGGTCTATGGTATCTAAGAATACCTGTAAATTCTGTACTTTCATTTTTACCCCATTAGTCTTTAGCAACTCCTTCAAGGCTATCATGATCGGATGTGACTGATTAACTCCCATTTCCGGGTCCCTTAGTCTCCGGTGTCCCCTGAATATTTTCCCGATCCTAGTTCAGACAGCCCCAGAATTCCCGATCAGGTTATGGCCACTCGTCCGTGGCTGTCCCGATCCTCCGCTTTTATCTACAAGCGGAGTTCCTGCTTCACGCAGGTCTCACTATGTGCCCCGTGAGACTTTTCCGGCTCAGCCCCCATGCTCACCACAGTTCTGAATCCTCTGTGGGGGGAGTTTTATCCCCGTCCGGGCCACCAGCTGTGCTGGGTCAAGCCCCGACCAGCAGGAAAAGACACAGCACCAGGATTCTTCTGTGGTGATTGACCAGGTCCTTTTTATTAGTACTTCTTGCAGTAGTAGCCCCTCTCCCAACCCGTGCAGCCAGTTTTAAGCTCAAGGTCCTTCACTCAGCTAATGCCTCGTGGGCTTCCACCATAGGGCCACGCACACGGAAGCAAGCTAGTCAATTCAGCACATCCCATGGATGGAGTTAATTATTACTAGAAGCGTTCGCCATTAGGAGGGTGGGGGCCAGGAGCCAGCACCATCTTTAAAGTGCAGCACCTCCCAACACATCCTCTTACCTACTTTCTGGGTTCTGAGGACCAAGATCAGGCCATCAGGCTTTGTAGACATTTCTATTATTTGCTCAGAAAGTTTTTGTCACTTCCATCTCTAAAATAAGTTCCTAGAGATGGAAGTGTCTCTCTTATGGAGCCTGGAAATGATCAAACCAGCTAGGCTGTCTGCTGGCGTCAGAGAGTCCTGACGCCTGCAATCCCAGTTTTCTACATGGTTGCTTGCACAATAAGGACTTTACTGACTGATCCATCTCTTAAGATCCCCACTTTTTCTTCATTCTCTATTTCTTCCAATCCCCTAACCCTCCAATTGTGCATACAAAGAACTCACACTCTATATAAATTCATGGGCATTTAACAAATGTTAGGCCCTAAGCAGAATCACAGTCCTTCTAACCTGCTTATTTCCCCAGCAGACTATTTCAAGCTTTTCCTGTGTCAGTTCATGGCTAAGTCATACTCTGTTGCACTGCGATAGTATATTTTATTCATCCATTAACAATTTTTATTAATTTTTTTCATTTATTTTACATACCAACAAGAGTTTCCCTCCCTTCTCTCTTCCCACCCCCATCTCTCATTTATACCCTCTCTCTCATTCAGTAAATCATCCCACTAACTATTGATGAACATTTCAGCATTCCTATTTTTTTCTGCTTTAATTAATGTTGCTATACATGGCTAATAAGCAAGGTTTTGTTGTTTTTCCCCAAAAATGTTTTTCTTTTTCTTGAATATATAACTACAAGTGGGTTGTGTCAGATGGTATATCTAGCAGTTTAGGGACTCCCAAGCTATTTCCAAAGTGTCTACACCACACCACATTTATGGCAGCTAAGGCAGGGTTTCAATTGCTCCAGGATTCGAATGGTGGTGGGTACCTGGTGGGCCACAGCAGGTAGCCTGCTAGTTCTCTGTAACAGCAGCTGAAAAAGGCATTTGAGAGAGTGGAGGATGTGTGTAGCCTGATCTATGACATCTCTCTCCCCTCCCTCCTTCCTCCTCTTTTTCTGACTCTCCCTCTCTCCCAGTATCCCCCCTCCTAACATAAGGTAAGAGCCTGCCACAAGGACTTTTTTCATCACTACAGGTTAGAAAAGACTCTAAGTAGAAACCTTTGTTTCAAACTAAAAAAAATCCAGATCCCCTCCTTTTAAGTTGTTCTTCCAGGAATTTTGTCATAGCACCTGGTCCTTTGGAGACAAAGCAGAATTTCCCTTAAATCTTAGAAGGCTTTTGTAACTGTGTGGGATATTGGGATACCAGGATATGAAACTCAGAGCTCTTCCAATTGGCTGAGAGCAAAGCAGTCCATTAACTACCCTTTGAATAGTATCAACAGATCACTTCTATTTATTTTTGTAAAACTTTTTTTAAAGTAGTATCATAATGGCACATGCCTTTAATCCCAGCATCAGAGGCAGTGGCATGGGAAACTGTGAGCTTAAGGCCTGTCTGGATAGGGAGTTCCAGGCCAGCCAGAACTACACACGAACACAGAGACTCAATCTTTCTCTCCTTTCTGGTGCCATGCAGCAGACACAAGTAAGCCCACAGCAGCAACTTAGTAGAGACTATTAAGTCATTTACCTCACACTGTAGGGTTTGTCCTCTCCTCAGAAACCTTAGAGAAGAGATGCTTTGCTTTGTCTAGTGGGACTGAAACTTTTTTGGACCCTTGCTGTGTCTGTTAATATCCTTAGTATAGTTCAAGGACAACTATCTGTCATCTATGGATCTATGGATCTATCATCTATCTATGTACCTTTCTATGTATTTATCTATCATCTATCTATCACCTATATATGAATCTGTCTTCTTATCTCTCTATCATCTATGTATCTATCTAAGTATCTATCAGTCTATCTATCTATCTATCTATCTATCTATCAGTCTATCTATCTATCAGTCTATCTATCTATCAGTCTATCTATCTATCAGTCTATCTATCTATCAGTCT
>PVIH01025378.1:9891-20879 GCA_004025045.1 Sigmodon hispidus
CTCTCTCTCTCTCTCTCTCTCTCTCTCTCTCTCTCTCTCTCTCTCTCTCTCTCTCTCACACACACACACACACACACACACACACACACACACACACACACACACACAGAGAGAGACAGAGACAGAGACAGAGACGACAGAGAGAGGACAGTTGAAACTGCCCGGGAGCAAAGACTGGCCAAGTTGATTAGATCCACAGGAAGCAAAATAAGTGTTCCTGTCCCTGTCCCTTCCCTTGCCTGGCTGGGCTCCTAAATCAGAGTTTCTCAACTTGTGATTCGAGATTCTTTAGCAAACTATCTCCAAAAAATTTACATTATGATTCACAACAGTAGTAAAATTACATATGAAGTAGCAACAAAAATAATTCTATAGATGGGGTCATCACAACACGAAAAACTATATTAAAGGGTTAATACATTAGGAAGATTGAGAACCACTGTAACAAAAGGTCTTCCACCTGGTCAGACTTTTACTTCACCTCAAAGCCCAGCGTTCTCACTCTGCAAACTGGTTTTGAGACAGGATCTTACTGTATAGTCCAGAGGGTCTTAACCTCACTTATTCACAAGATGACATTTACATATATGCACTGTCACACCACGTTTATAAACCCAAGGTTCATGCATGCTCCATCTAAATTTTTTACACACAAAAAAATATGTAACACACTACTTTTATTACATTTTAGAAATGTTGCGTTTACAGGGTGGGGGATGGGAGGAAGAAGCGTGTGTGAAGGTCAGTGAAGAACTTGTGAGACTTGGTTCTATCCCTCACCATGTGGGTCCATGTGGATCAAACTTGAGTCCTACAGTGCCTTCACTGGGCCGAGCCTTCTCATCAGCTCAGTCTACTCTTCTGGGGAATCACCTCGCCCTGGAGTGCTTGAAACCTTATTCTTCCACACTCATTCTTTCTGGTCAAAGAAAAAGAGCAAAGCATTCTAGGGGAGTGGACCTTGCATCTTCTAATGAAAATATTGTCAGAATGCCCAGCTGCCTCCTTAGACTTATCCATTTATTTAAGTATAAAATGTGGGTCTAGTATGCATGTGTGGGTGCACACAGGTACACATAATTGTGGAGGTCAGAGGCCAACATCAGGTACTGTTCCTCAGGCACCGTCCACTTTGATTCTTGAGACAGGGTCTCTCACCGACCTCAAGCTCACCAAATAGGCTAGACTGGCTAGCCAGTGAGCCAACGATCTGCCTGTCTCCTCCTCTCTGTGCTGAGATAAACATGTGCCAAGGAGCTGGACTGGATAGCTCAGTGGTTAAGAGCATTTGATGATCTTTCAGAGGGCCTGGGTTCAATTTCTACTGCCCAAAATAGAATATTAAAAAAATACACTCCAGTTTCAAGGGCTCAAATACCCTTTTCTAGTCCCCTTGGGCAACAGGCACTTACACAGTGCATATATGTAGGCAAAAATAATTATACACTTAAAACCCAAAACATTAAAATAAATAGCATGAACCACCATGCTTGGTCACTTTCCCTGGGTTCTGGGAGGTAAAATTCAGATTCCAGGGTTGCAAGACAAGCCCAAGGCACATTCCTAGTCCTTAAGCCCACCTTCTCTAAACCCTCCCAGCCAGAATTCTAGGAGGCCTCCTCAGTCCTCCTCCTCCTCCAGAAACCCCACCTACTCTATTGATTGTTTGATTTCTATGTTATTTCTTATCAACTCCTGTCATCTGGCCCTGCCATCTCCCAATTCAGCTTTTTCTGGGGACCCTAACTTCATTTTTGTCCCTAACCCAAAAACATTCCAGGAGCTCTTGATTACCCTTCATATACAACCATGGACCCACCTGTCCCTTTCTCCGACTCTGCACCCTATTTTTTTGCAACAAACTCTGCCTCAGAATCATTATCTATATTGACTTTACCTGTGAAATATCATATCCTGAGGCTAGAATATAGCTCAGTCAGTAAAACACATGCTTTGTAAGCATGACGGCTTGTGTTCAATCTCCTAGAACTCACTTAAATTGATAGTGCTGAGCATGTGGAGATAGAAGGATCCTATCTATAGATGATCCTATTCACCAACCAGCCTAGCCTACTTGGTGAGTTCCAGACCAGTGAGAAGCCCCGTCTCAAAAACAAATGTGATGGCTCCTGAGCATGACAGTAAAGGTTGTCTTGTGGCTTTCACATACACAAGCACATAATATACATACATGACAAACACACTAAAAATATCATACTCTGCCAAGAAGCCTACCCTTGTTGTTCACCTGCGCTTCCAAGCCAGGCTAGTATCTTTCCAGGCAGGCTCCCCACTGCTGTCCAATGTACGGGCCGCCCCTTCACCAAGCAGTTCCCTTGGGGCTGACTCTGCTTGCTCTTTGCAGCCTCCAAAGACACATCATGACTCTGGAAGGCCCATTGGGTAAGGAGGGAATCTGGAGCCTTCTTTAAAGCCTAAGGTCATCCAGCTCGAATTCTTCTGGCCTGCGTGATTCTGTCATGCATGGAAAGTGGCCAAGGCCACTGGAATGGGACTCTGAATTCTGCAAGTCCAAGTCATGTGAAAAGAAGAAGCAGATCTGCCATCATTTTGCAGGGGTGTGTAGTACCTGAGATGCTGAACGATACCTGAGGTGTGGGCAAGGAAAGGCTATCCTGGGGTGAGGGGACAGGTAGCTCCATCACCTACTTTCTCTCCCAAAAGCCTAATAATGTATGTGGTTCCCTCTTTCATGCTGGAGGACTCTGCCTGGCAGGAATCAGTATATTACGCATGCGTGTGAAAGCATGAGATGGAGGGTATAGGCAGGAGATGCTTGTGAGTCCCCCCAGCTACCTGTTAGTAATACCTGCCTTGTCTACATAAGGAATTGGAACTTAGTTTGGGGCTGCTGGGTGAACCCCACTAATGTCACATACTTTTGTCCTTAGACACCAGGGTGACTTGCTACATTCACTTATCTCTTTTTAAATATATATATCTATATATATATATTTCATTTATTTTGTAGAGTGAGTGAAGCATGCCATGCTGTACAAGAGGGCAACTTGTCCATTCTCACCTCTTACCACATAGGTCTTGGGGATCAAAAGTCATCTAGCTTGGGTGCAAGTGCCTTTACCTTCTAAATCATCTTACCCACTTGCATTTATTTCTTTTGCCCTCCCATCTTGACATTACTGTGTGGCTCTGCTGTCTTCTTGTCTATTTCCAGGCCTCTCACACTGTCTTTATGTCAGTTTCATACCATCTTACCCTATTCCAGCTTCTGTCTTCTGACTCTGGACCTATAGTCAGAGTCCCCACCACTCCAGCCTCTGTGCCCATGTCATCTGTCCTGATGACATAACAAAAACCTGGAGCTGAAGGTCATAGCATCTGCCCAGCCTAGATGGAGCCTGGGCAGGATGGAGGGGTTGTATGAGCATAAACAGAAGCGGGGAAGACCAGCTGATCCACCTTGAGGCTTCTGCCAGCCTGGGCATCTTTGGAGTGAGGATGACATAGGACTTATATCTCTTCTCCTCTCTCTTCCTTAAGCCTTCCTCATCCACTCCTGCTCCATTCTCTCCCAAGTGCTTGGCTGATATGGGTACATATTTTAGCTAGTTAGTTATTACTGTGTGTGTGCATGTTGAGTGTGTAGAGACACATGTGCCATGACACACATATGGATGGATGTCAGAGGACAATTATGTGAAGTCAGTTCTTTTGTCCCACCTTTCTGTGAGTTCTGGGGAATTGAGGTCAGGTCACCAGGTTTGTGCATCGAGTGCCTCTAGCCAGTGAGCCATCCTCTAGGACCCTGAGCCCTGATTTTGATGCTGTACACTCTGCCTTTCTGTCTGCAGGCACACTTGCAGCAACGGCTTCTGCCTCCAGCCCAACCTGTGTATCTGTATGGATAAGACTTTGGCCCCCAGCTGTGAAGTAAGTGGAGTGAGTGGCCAGTGGCTTCTTGCAAGAGGAAAAGAAGACTCCAGGCATCTGAATGCCACTAGGAGCTCAGGAGGACAAGAGCCAAGTCAAGTAGAGGCCCTGGTCAAACCTTTCTGGAACATCTACACTTCACTGTATGTTTTTCCTGATCCATAGCATCATTGGGGTATAGCATGAAATGCATGAATGGGGCACCTGTCAAGAGGAATCCTGTCTGTGCCAGAGAGGCTACACAGGCACTGTGTGTGGACAACATGAGTACCCCCATTTCTGCCCTCACTTACACATGGAATCCCAGAGAATGGGTCTCTTCATCACTTGCCCACTATCTATATGTCCTTCATCTAAGATCAAAGATCAAAGGTGACAGGCTCATTGTCACAGCTGTACTAGTGTAAGGGAGGGGGACACAGATTTGCCTGCATATATGTGTGCAAGCAAGCATGTATGTGTATTGTGCATGTGGAGGCCAGAGATCGATGTTAGGTATCTCTATAAATTGTTCTCCATCTTATTTTCTGAGGCATACATGATCTCTTATTGAACCTGGAGTTCACCTATTCAGCTAGGCTACCTGGCCAGTGAGCTGTCAGAGACCCGTCTGCCTCTAGCTCCCCAGCAATCGTTGCTTGTGGCTTTTGCATGGATGCTGAGAATCTGAGCTCGGAGTCTCATGTTTACACAACAAGCACTTTACTGACTAGGCCCTCCCTCATTAGTCAGTCTTACTCACCCTGGTCCAGATGGTGGGTATCCCTGGATAAAAAAAGACTTACTTGGGTCCCAGCTCCCTCTGTTTCTAGGAAACCTTCAGTCATCCTCTGCTATGTGTTCATGGCCATCTGTGTCCACAGCTGCCCTAGTGGAGGACGATGCATCAGGCCAAATCTGTGTGCATGTGTATATGGATTCATGGGGCCTCGATGTGACAGAGGTACTGAGAAGCATTTGGAGAGGGAGATGGGCAGTGAACGTGACACATCTGGGTTCCAAGTGCAAACATACGGCTGCTCTACTACTTCCTGGGCAGTCTGAGGACAATGGCTCTCCTTTCCCCATCCACTCTGCATAGCAGCTATTGATCATTGGCCTGCTTCAAAAGAGTTTGTGTTGGATTGTCCAGCATCCCCAGAGCAGCTCACAACTGTCTGTAACTCTAGTTCTAGGGGATCTGACACACACACACACACACACACACACACACACACACACACATGCAGGCAAAACACCAATTGCACATGGAATAAAAATATTTTAATAATTGAATTGGCTCCTTTGCTTAGAAAAAAAAAATTGTGTTGGCCTGGGAATAGGAAGAAGAAAACGCTAATTTGGGGATTAATTGCTATTACAAGGAGAATACAAAGGGTAGAGAGGTCATGAGCCGTGGGGTCAGGGTGGACTTTTTCTGGGGAAAGAGACCTCCTAAAGAATCTTGAAAAGGTTTTACTTTTCAAAAACTTATTACATTTATTCATTTGTGTGTGTGCTCCTGCTATAGTGTGGGGAAGTCAGACAACTGGCCAGAATCAGTTCTCTTTGTACCATGCAGAGTTTGGGAATCAAACTCAGGTCACTGGGCTTGGTGGGGGACCAGTGCCTAAACCCTTTAAACCATCACCCAGGCCAGGATTTTAACTTGTTAAGACAGGTCACACTGAGTTCCCACCATGCAGTCCAGATTTACTTCAGGCTCACCCTGATCCTTCTTTCTCAGCCTCCTGAATACCTAGGATCATAGGCATGCACCACCTTGCCCACCTGAACCCTGGCCCTGACAAGTGTCTTTATTGCAACCCATCTCTTCCCACCTTCCCCCAATCCCACCTCTCTGTCTCTGTCACTAGGCCCTGTTTGAGACCTAAACAGGCAGTCTACAAGGGAACCACACCTCCACCCACAGCCCCCTACTGGGGGATTCTAGGCAGGGGCTCTACCCTTGAGACACTCCCAAACTTTCACTGAAAAATGTTAGGCCCATGCTTAACAGCTGGTCATGCCTACAGACCTCTTTTTGTTTAATTTTTAAAATTATCTTTACTTGGAAGATGATGAGGAAATAAATACTATGACTAAGAGTGGAGGCGAGAGGCTACCTTTCAGGAATTGTTTCTTCCCCTTCATGTGAGTCTGAGGATAAACTCCGGTGTCAGACTTGGTAGCACACATCTTTCCTGGCTCAACCATCTCACCAGGCCCCCTTTTCACCTTTTATTTTTAAAAAGTGTATTTTATTATTTTTACATTATGTGTATGGGGAAGTGTGTGCACAAGAATGCAGGTGTCCATAGAGACCAGAAGAATGCATCAGATAGCATGGAGCTAGAGTTACACTTAGGTGGTTGTGAGCTGCTTGATATGGGTGCCAGCACCTGAAGCAATGACAATACACACTCTTGATTGCTGAGCCATATCTCCAGCCCCATGGGGAAGTCTTTTCTTCCTTCCTCCCTCCCTCCCTTTCTTTCTTCTGTCTCTTCACTATGGAGCCCTGACTGGCTACATTTGTCATATAGACCCAGCTGGCCTTGAATTCACAGAGGTAGACTTTCTTCTGCCTCCTTAGTGCTCTGTTTACAGGTATGCACCACCATTCCAGATTCTCTCTTTGAGGGAGGATTTTGCTGTGTACCCTAAACTGGTCTTCACATTAGCCTTTAAAATAGACAAGATTCCAGGCATCCACCATCACATTCAGTTGAATCCTAGCTCTGAGTGAGACTGTGTGAACTAAAGTGAAAGGGCTAGGCGAGGGGAGAGAATGGGGTGGAGCTGAGAGTTGATCCCAGATCCAGTCTTGACAACTGAGGTAAAGATAGTGCACTGGGGACAGAGAAACGGAGACCAAATCTGAAATGCTGCTCTGAGAAAAGGTATTGAGCCGCATGGCTGAACAAGATAAGATGGGTTAGTCTAAGGGTAAAGAGTCAGCAAGCTATATGCCTGGGCCCTATGCCAATCAGCATAAAATTAATATAAGATTCTGTGTGATTCTGTGATTCTGTGGGACTGCTGGAGTGCCGGTCACACTTGTGATCTAGACCCGAAAGTCTGGGCCAGAAACCTAATAGAACAGTAAAGGGAGCAGCATGGTCAAAGGTCTGATGGTAGAAAGCATTATTTGCAAAAATGAGGTTCAATATCCAAGGCATGATTATATAAGACTATCATCCTAGAACTCAGGAGGTAGAGGCAGAAGGATTAGGAATTCAAGGTCAGATTGGATTGTGTTACGTGAGACCCTTTCAGGGCAAATAAAAAAAGAACTGGTATGTATGATAATGCAGTTGATGAAATGTTTGCCCTGCAAGCATGAGGACCTAAGTTCAGTCCCCAGCACCCATGTAAATTGCTTAGGTAAAAGTTAAACAGATGTAACCTGAGAGCTGAACAGACAGAGACAGGTAGGTGCCTGCGGCTCACTGGCTGGCCAGTCTAGGTCAGTTCCAGGCCAGAGAAAAAACTTATCTGATGATTACTTATCAAAACTTATCAAAGATGATTTTTCCTCCTGAGGAACAACAATTAAGAGTGTATTCTGGTTTCCACATGTGCATGCACGTGCGCACACGTGCACATACACATATCCACACACACACACATACACACATGCACACACACATACACACACATGCACAGACACACAGACACAAACATACACACACACAGACACACACATACACACATACACACACACACATACACACACATACACACATGCACAAAAACACAGACACACAGACACACATACACACACACATGCACACATACATACACACATATGCACAGACACACAGACACAAACATACACACACAGACACACACATACACACAGACACACACACACACAGACACACATACACACATGCACACATACACAGACACAGACACACACACACACACACACACACACACACACACACACGCCTGTTAAGCCAGTACTTGGGAAGTGGAAGCAGGAGTTCAAGGTCACCCTTGACTGTACAGTGACTCAGGTTCTGTGTAAAACAGAAAAAGAAGGGAGAGCAGAATGACTCAGCAGATAGAGGCAACTTTCCTCTGAGCCTGGTAATATGGTCAAGCCTCAGGACACACATAGTGGAATGTGAGAACCAACTCTCAAACTGTTTTCTGACCTCCATAGTGTGTGCGCCCACACACATGCACAAAACAAATAATTATGACAGACTTTTAAGAGAGAGATGTTAGCAAGCTCAACAGGTAAGAACCAAGGGAGAGCTTTGGGTATGAATCCCAGACCAACGACCTTCAGTGTAGTGTATCTGACCTTGTTTATATTCCATACTCCAGATGTGAAGGAATGCAACGTATTCTTTGGACTTTGCACACATGGCACCTGCTGCAATTCCATGGGCAGCTTCCTCTGCTCCTGTGACAAAGGATTTGTCCTGGATGCCCAAAAAAGAAACTGCACTGGTAGGTGTCACTCCCCATCTAGTGAGGACAGGTCATGCATGCAGGGATTTGTGGAAGGGGACCCTGAGTTGGATGGGAAGACAAGGCTCCTCTAAACATACCCACCTATTTTCTGGGTGGCCTAAGATAGTTCATCACCCTCTCTGGGCTGCAGGGATCTCTACTGTCTCTATGGAAAACTGGCCAAGATTGCCTCTGAAAGAAAATATCTTGCCCTTTTTCTGGGTCACCTGAGGCTCCTCCTCCTCCTCCTCCTCCTCCTCCTCCTCCTCCTCCTCCTTCATCTTCTTCCTAGACTCAGTGCAGTTTCTTGGAGCTCTGGGACAACCCTTCATGTCTACAGAGACTCAGACTCATATGTCCTCTAACTTGAAACCCCTGGCCTGTGCATCCTCATGTTTGCACACACAGACCCCATGTGCCTCTGTTCCTACAAACATCCACGAATGTAGTATCTTCCCTGACCTCTGAGGCCCAGGCTACCTGCATTAACACCCCAGCAACTTTGAATGTGATTGTTTTCCTGCTTTCACTAGTGACTTTTTGCTGATAAAGACCTTTATGGTGAATGGTGGTAGGATGAGGACATGGCTCAGAGCCATGGGCAGGGTGGACAGCCAGAAGAGAGATGATAGATAATAAGCATGCTGCTGTGTAGGTATGAAGAGACAGACGCTGCAGTGCCACTGTACTGCCATGGGATACTGTCATGAGGACAGCATAATGAGGATTGTTGCCTTGTGGAAAAAAAGGATAGGAATTTTTTTCTTTCTTTTTTTTATTATTATGAATAAAGCCATATTTTTTAATTCATGTATCCCCTTGTTCAAACGCCCTTCCCCCTCCTGCCCCTCCCAGTCACTCTCTCTTCTCCCCATCTTTTATCTCCTCCCCAACAAGGGCAGGAGCTCCCAGGGTCCCAAGGTGGCTTAGTTCAGCATTTTCTCCAAGCAGATCTGCTTTTTTCACCCCAACATCAAGACTGGGTCAGGTGTTCCTCTGGAGGGAGTGGTCTCCAAGGGAGAGATGGCTCAGCCGTTAAAGGCTAGGCTCACAACCAACAATATAAGGATTTTCTTTCAAGGAATGTGAATCTGTTCTCTTGAACAGTATGGCCTTTCTGCACTTTTCATGTAGCAGTTCAAGCCACTTCACATGAAAAAGCTGTGGGAAGCTTTTTGTTGGTTTCTCTGGGGATATTTCTGGGCCTTCTACAAAGCACTATTACACTTGGTATAGGGCTTTATCGATTTATATAAAGATGCTCCAGGAAAATTTACTGATTCTTTTTGGAAAGGTATCACATTCTTTCCCATTTCTCTATTTGTTCCCCTTAACAGAATATCTGAGCAACAGGCAGTATGAAGTACATGTATTTTTAAATAGTGAAATTCTGTAGGTAAAACAATCAATGTCTTAAAACTCCTAACTTTGAGGTGGATCATTGTGGTGGATGAGGCAGTGATGGAAAGCCTGATGTCCAAAAAATGTAGCCAAAGGAATAACATGGCCCCTAGCACCTGCTCTTAGGAGTTGGGACTTAATCTGTACACAAAGTTTTATCTCAATCAAGATATAATTGCAACAAATGAGTCATTTCTACCCAATTATCCAATTTTACATTCTTCTTTTTTCAGTATGTTTAGAGTGTCAAAGAACTGTGTGCTGAAAGTGTTAGGACTTAAATTTCCATTAGGGATAAAAAATCAGAGCAGCAGATTCAAGCTGTTGGTTATTAAATAATAATTACATTATTTTTGCAGGCTTACCTGTGCTTCAACGGTAATAGCTATCTGGAAAACTGTATTGAAGACCATTCTAGTCCCAAGAGGAGGCTGATGGTGGAGATAAGAGGCACAATAAACTGCCAGAGGAACTCTATTAGTATATTTTTGGGAAAAGTAATTGACCATTGGCAGGGCTGACATTTTAATCACATTTTCTCTTCTATTCACTTATGTTCTTTAAATGCAGGCTGCTGCTCATTGCACTGGAACACTGTGCAGTGTAACCTTGCTGCTTTCCTGAAGTTTACCTGACAGTTAAATATTTCCAATGCCTATAGCATTTTTAAGAAGTGTAATTAAATGATTCTTAACCTTTGGCACATTTAACATTTTCTTATTTTCAACAAAAGCAGGGTTTCTTAAGAAAGACCTAAATAAAGTTGCTGTCATAGAACAGAGTAACAGAAGAGGAGAGAGCTCAAACTAGGTGGGTTAGGAGAAGAAAAGAGAAGATTTTAATGCCAACTGTTTTTTTTTTAAGCAGTTTTTAAATTTCAAAACTTCAGCTTTGTCATTTCCTTTTTATGGAAAAAATTATTTATTTTATTTTTGTCTTTCTTTTTTATTATGAATAAAGTCACATTTTCTATCCATGTATAAAGGATAGGAAATTAATAAGGAAGAACATTTAAGAATAGGAGATTTAATACACTTCTACAAATTGGCACAGGCCGCCACTTCCTAAATATAACACCAGTGGCACAGGCACTAAGACCAACAATCAATAAGTGGGATCTCCTGAAGCTGGGAAGCTTCTGCAAAGCCAAGGACACTGTCAATAGGACAAAACGCCAGCCTACAGAATGGGAAAAGATTTTCACCAACCCTACAAGTGATAGAGGA
>PVIH01025379.1:0-20780 GCA_004025045.1 Sigmodon hispidus
TGGCTGTGTGGCTGGGTGGCTGGCTGGCTGGCTGGCCCCTGGTGTCCCCCTCTCCTCCTTTTCTCACTCTTTCCTCTTCTTCTATTCATTCTCTCTGCCTGGTAGACCCTCCCATTTCTCTCTCCTCCTTGCTATTGGCCATTCAGCTCTTTATTAGACCAATCAGGTGTTTTAGACAGGCAAAGTAACAGCTTCACAGAGCTAAACAAGTGCAACATAAGAGAACGCAACATCTTTGCATCATTAAACAAATATTCTACAGTGTTAGCAAATGTTACACATCTTAAACTAATATTCCACAACATAGAGAAATAGAACATTATGTTTCCTCTGATGGGTTCTAGGTTTGCCTAAAGATGTCAGGACTGTGTATATGTGTGTGTGTACGATATGTAGTTAGATTTAAATATTAGTTTTTGTAACTAAATAAATAGTAAAATATGACCTTCATAAAATATTTTCCTTGCTCTAAGAAAAAGTGTTTTGTAGCTTCATAAAAATACTAAAATAATACATTATTAATTAATTACTACATGTATTATCAGTCTAGTCTATGGAGCAAGTTCCAGGATAGGCTTCAAAGCTACACAGAGAATCCCTGTCTCAAAAAACAAAATAAAAAAGGGGTGGAGAAAACCCCCAGCTACATTAGGAATACAGCAATGTCTCAGTGGTTAGGACCATTGGCTGCACTTCTAGAGAACTTGGGTTTGATGCCTAGCACTCACATGACAAGTTTCACTGTCTGTAACTTTAGTTCTAGGGCTTCTGATGCCCTCTTCTGGTGTTTTTGGGTGCTAAGCATTCAAGTGATGCGCAGACATATATACAGGGAAAATATCCATACATATAACAGCAACAACAGTAAAACATATACTGCCCTTACAAACAATCTCGAGAACTATATTTAATAACAAGCAACAAAACATTGAATTAACCTTGATGTAGCGCTCAGAGAACTGTACAAGTAAAGCAATGCCGTTCCTGCATCCTACCATCTCCTAATGGCTGTGATAAGAAACCCTGGAAACCCTCGGATTGTTACATAGTTCTCCCTCCCGAGAAAACATGAAGCGTGGAGCCTTTCAAGTCTACAGGGAGTCCTAGGAAATAAGTCCCCAGCCAATGGCTCCATTTTTAGAATATTTAGATAGACATTTTATTTAAACATATAGCACATATAGAGTTCCTAAAGGTAATTTTTTGTCTTGTTAAAGAAAATGTCCAATCTTCCTCTTCTCCGGTTCTACTTACTCTTTTCTTTGAGCCAAAGTCTCTCATTAAACCCAGAAGTTTCCTATTCCAGTTATTGCAACAATCCTGCCTCAGGCATCTCCGGTCTTTGTCTCTCAAGCACTGGGATTTGCGGGCAGTTGCTACACTTGCCTAGTGTCTGTGTGGGCTACAGAAATCCAGACTCTTGGCCTCATGCTTGTAAAGCACCTAGTCAAACATCAAGCTATCTCCTCAGCCCCACACCCAATCTCTAAAAGACTTTTAAATAAAGCTTTCTACCCTGACAAAATCACTTCAGCCTGCTTTGAAAGGTCATTCACTTTGAATTAGATTGTCCATCTACGTATTGATTAATTTATTCATTCACAAATCTTTCTTGGCATGTCCTTAAGTTGACACCAGAGCGTATTTTTTAGCTTGGTGAAAATAATTTCTCTCAGAGCTTAATCAACAGCATCAACTATTTTTTCCTTTTGTCTGTCCAATCCCAACTAAGAAAAATGCTTGAGTGCCCTTCACAAAAGTGTAGTCTGTAGAATCCTTTGATGGTCTCTTTTGCTATTGATATCTTTAGATTGAATAGGCCTGGGTAGAAAGCCAGACACTGGGTTGAATATGAATGAAGAGGGACCTTTAGAGTTTGGGAATGAAGGGAAAAGTTGGTGCTGAGCAGAGCTGGGGAGCCGGGCAGGTTGTAGGACACACACCTTTTCAAGGAGTGGTCCTGGTGGCCCTGGCCAGCAGGCTCCAGTAAGCAGCCTTGAGTTTATACTATCCTTGATCAAATGGCCAGCTTTCTCCAGAGTGTCCCCCAACGGTGATTTTCAATCCTGACTCCAAATCAGAAGAGTTTTTTTTCAAATGACATTGTAGACAGCATACCTGTGTGTGAACTAGCCACAACACTGCTGTATGGTTGTTTGTCTTAGAGAGAGATCCCAGAAGAGGTTTGCAGACTAGAAGTTTCCTGCTATAGATCTGCCTACCATTTTCCACAGGCAAGAGACTGTGGCCCTGTCCTCATGGGTCCTTCCACTGTCCACCTCTAGAGCAAGTCATCCCACAGTCTAGAGCCAAGAAACAGAATGTGAACTGAACGAGGTTTGGAAAAATCTGTAAGATAATTTCACTTGTATTGTGCCTAAAGACTGTAAGTGGCAGTTCAGTGAGCTGGTATCAGGTAAGACTTGAATAGACTCATTCAGCTAAAAAATCAAAAACATGAGCAAACAAAATTTAGAAAGAAACTTAGACTACGTAAAATTTATATAAGCCAACTATAAAACTCAACCATTAAACAAAAAAACTAAATCTGTCTCTCTCTCTTTCCCTCCCCCACCCCTGCATGTGTGTGTCTGAAACTGATTCTGGATTTTCTTTTCTGGAAAACAACATCTTCAGAGCAGCCAATGCCACCTGCCCTACTTTCATTTTTCTTGCTGTGACACGTGACCTGACAGAGGCCACTTAAAGGAGAAAGAGCAGATCTTAGTTCACAGGCCATCACTGCGGGGGTGGGGGGGTGGGGGTGGGGGTGTGTCAAGACAGACAGCCGGAACTGAAAGCCGCTAGCCACATCCCACCTACAGGCTAGAGCAGAGAGAGATGGATACATGATTACCTGCTTGTGCTCAGCTCCATTTCTCTATTCATAAACAGTTCTGCATCCTTTGTCCAGAGAATGGTGCTGTCCACCTTTAAGGTGAGTTTTTCCTATCTCAGTTAATGTACTTAAGATGAACCACCACAGACGAGCCCACAGGGCAGCCCAGTGTAAATAGCCATCACCCAGGGGAAGTATAGAGGAGGGGCTGCTGTGTTCCCCTGGCTAGACATCACACCATCTTGCTAGCCATCAAACAGACACCAAGACTTCAGTAGTTCAGATCATTGTCTCTAGCACAGTCAGTACATATTTTAGATGACAGTTTAAATCAGCATAGGAACAAAAGCTGTCATAATTGTAAACTATGGACAACAAAGGAAACGTACATTTAGAAGCATCATTCAGATCCACTGGTATTCAAAACAGTGAGAATCACATTAGTAAAGTGCTATTATTATCTACTGGCTTTACTGGAAAACCACTAATATCTGGTGGCGGTGAAGAGTGTGGAAACAGGCATGCCCACTTTAATTGGCGAAGGTGTGAATTGGTGAGGCCTTGGGGAATATAATTTTGCTCAAGCTGTTTTAATTTATAGCAATTCCACTTACAAGCATTTGTTCCAAAGAAAGATTTGGATAGGTTCCAAAAGTTTTACATCCAAGGTTCATTACTGCTCTACTATTATGGTGATGGCAGGGGGAAAAAAAAAAGAAGAAGCAGCGAAAGGAAGCAGTAGGGGAGTGAATAAATGTGCTGTGGAGCTATGGGCTCTATGATAGTTTTAATTATGCAGCAGTCAGAAGGAATGGAATCGCTGAGGGTGTAGCTTGGTGGTACAGCACGTGCTTAGCATGTACAAGAGCCTGTACCCAGTCTCCACCACGCACACAAACTCTGTATGTACTGCCATTGAAAAACTTTAAGTGGGTCAGCTGGATGGCTCATCAGATCAAGGTGTGTGCCACAGAAGCCTGATGACGTAGGTCTGATCCCTGGAAACCATGTATAAGTGGGAGGAGAGAACTGTTGACCTCTGACCTTTCCACATATGCTATGGCCTGCCCTTGCCTGGACACATGTACATGGGTAAACACACACACACACACACACACACACACACAAGTCCAAGTTAGATTTGTAAGTGAGTAAAACAGGTTAAAGGCCAGTATGTATAGTATAATACCATTTGTATAACATACATCACTGTATAGTTAATATAGTTATATATCTAGAGGTTCATAATATCTATTAGGTGTTATTATAAAAGATATTTGCTAGCTTGAGTATAGAGTTTCCCCTCAGGGAATAAACAAAATTGGAACATTGGTGATGGGGGGTGGGACAGGACTAGTAGTTACAAAAGACATCACAATTTTGGCATCAATTATGTGTTATTTGATATAATAAGTACAAAATAATTTTCAATAAAAGCAAAGTCAGGTAAGTGGGATTGTAGGGAAGAAAATAGCAAGATGAAAAGGTGACAAGGAGAAGATGTTGGCAAACTGTGCGTCGCATAATGGTTTGTTGATGCAAAAAGCCAGAACTATCAACTCAAAGTGATAAGAGATAGTTTATTTCTGTAGCAAAATATGAGTCACCATCCCTAAAGGGCACAGAGGCAGGTACTCCAACTACTATGCTCCTACTATGCTAGCAGTTTTATGAACACTTTTTTTTAATATATAGGAACAGAACCAAATCATTAAGAACCAAGGTATTTAGAAATACATTCATGGAAATGTCAGGTAGGTAGATGCAGCAGAAGATGAAGAATCTCTGCTGTAGGCCGCAGACACCACCTGATGACGTTCTCAGCTTTTGGTAGTGGAGCCTTGGGTTGGGTTTATGCATTCCATAGGATTTACCTAACAGTCACAAGAATGCAGAGTCACACATGGGTGTGAACAGTAGGTGACTATTTAAGGGACCAAGATAGCCCAGACAATTTGGCTCTGGATCTGCTGTGTTCAGATTCTTCCACAATCGTTAAAGTTTTAGTCAGTCAATTGGTCTTGTAAAATGTTTAACATGAATATGACCTGTTTTGGGGGGAGGAGGTCTGGGAACTTGAATTCACAGATGATTAGTCAAACTCTATAAGGAGTCTGAATGTAAGGACCTCAAATGACTCAATAGCAAAGCATAACAAACAAACCACTCCAGAGTGCTCATAGACTAGAGATGCTGATCACCGAGAACACTTGCCAACCATATACAGGGCTATCAAAATAAATACACAAAAAATTACAGAACCAAATATATTGCTCAAAATAAGATAATCGAACAGGCAATAGATAAACAAAACACGCTCAGCATCACTGTGCTGCTTATTCTTTGTCAACTCCACATAGAGTAGAGTCAGCTGGGAAGGCAAACCTCAGCTGGGAAATGCTTCCATCAGACTGGCCAGGAGACAAGTCTACAGGGGGATTTTCTTCATTGAGGACCGATGTGAGTGTTATCAGTCCTGGGCAGTGATCTGGGATGAATAGGAAAGGTAGCTGAACAGGAGCTCGGAACAATCTAGTGAGCAGCCCTCCTCCATGGCCTCTGCTTGATGTCCTGCCTCCAGGTTCCTGCTTGGGCTTCTGCCCTGATTTCCTTCAGTGACAGACTGTGACATATATGTGTAAGCCAAATAAACCCTTTTCTTCCCAAGATGCTTTTGGTTAAGATGTTTATTATAATCATAGGAAGCTACGGGACCATTCAGTGGTTACCAGGGAAAAGCAAACCAAATCCACAATGAGATGCCACGTTTTACCTGTCTGAATGACTGCTACAAAAATGTGGTGAAGTGATATAATGTATATTTAATAAAATTAGCCTGAAATATCAGAGGATAGAGCCACTCACAGAGCCAGTCCTTGAAGATCAAGGAGTGGTGACTCATGCCTTTAATCCCAGCTCTTGGGAGGCAGAGAACCTTTGGATCTTTATGAGTTCAAGGCCAAAGTCAGGTGGAAGCTTTGGCTTCTTTTCTGTGTCTCTAATATTTCAGCTGTCCCCTAATATCTGGCTCTGGGTTTTTATTAATAATATCAGATAGAATTTGTGCAGTAATTCTGGCAAAGATGTGGGGAAAAGGGAATTACAATATATTGTTAATGAGAATGCAAATTTAAACATAATTTAGGAAAACAATAAAACAAAACATGAATAATACAATTACTAAATTATATTAATACCATGTCTGAGTATATACATCCAAAGAAAATGAAGTCACTATGTTCAAAATAGAAGTACACCCCTGTTCAGATGTGGATATAAGCACAATCTAAATATCCATCAAAAGGTAAATGGAGAAAGAAAATATGATGTGGGTACTTGATGGAATATTATGTCATCATTTTAAAAAGGGGCATCCATGGAGCAAGGAGAACACTCCTCCATTGTTGGTGGGAGTGTAAGCTTATTCAGCCACTTTGGAACGCAGTATGGCGGTTTCTCAGAAAATTGAAAATCAATCTCCCCAAGGACCCAGCAATACCACTTCTGGGTGTATGCCCTAATGATGCACAGTCACACTCCAAAGGCATTAGCTCAACTATGATCATAGCAGCATTATTTGTAATAGCAAGAACCTGGAAACAACCTAGATGTCCCTCAACTGAAGAATGGATTAACAAACTGTGGTACATCTACACAATGGAGTACTACTCAGCAGTAAGAAAAAAATGATATTCTAAAATTTGCAGGCAAATGGATGGACTTGGAGAATATCCTCCTGAGCGAGGTATCACAAACTCAGAAAGATAAGCAGGGGATGTACTCACTCATTAGTGGTCTCTAAACAAACAAACAAGAAAAAAGCCAAACATGCCCAAGCTGCAAACCACAACCACTGAACAGCTTGGGATCAGAAACACCCTGGACTGACTCCTTGGATCCCACTACCTCCAGAGAAACACCTGACTCACTCTTGAGGGAGGGGGGAGAAAGCTGGATCTGCCAGGAGTGGAGACTGAACTAAGCATTATTGGATCAGTGGGACCATGGGACTGCCTGCTGCCTGCCCAGGGAGGGGATGGGGAGTTGTGGAGAAGAGAGAATGATCTGATGTGGGGGGAGGGACCTTGAATAAGGATATACAGGGATAGAAAGCATAACTTCTTTGTTCATAATAATAATAATAATAATAATAATAATAATAATAATAATAAATATACAGAAAAAAAGAGGCATCCAGAGGGTTGAAAGGATGGCTCAGAGGTCAAGAGTACTGGCTGGTCTTACGGAAGATTTATTTTGGTTCCTAGCACCCGCATGGTCACTTACAAACATTTGTAGTTCCTGTTCAACTGGATCTGTTGCCCCTTTTGCCCTCTCCGGGTACTGCATGCTCATGGGGCACATACCTGCATGAGGATAAGACATTTACAGGAGTAAACAAACACTTATTTTGAAAGAGAGAAATCCTGCCTTTGCAATGTTATAGGTGAACTAGAGAACACTGAATGAACAGAAACAAGCCAGACACAAGGAGAGAGACACTGCATGACCTCACAAACACGGAATAAAAAATGGTGGGACTCAAAGGCACTGGGTAAAAATGATGGTTGGCAAGGGTTGAGAATGCTTAAAAGGGAAGGTGGTGGCCTGGGTATTGCCCTCCAGTTATGTATGGTGAATAAGTCCTGGAGGTGTGATGCGTGTGTCTGGGATTCGTAACCAGTGTCTGCACACTTGGCAGGTCTTAACTGCTCTCACTGCATACACATACGCCCACAGAAGTAAGACATCATGTGGCAACAGATGTGTTAGC
The DNA here is from genome assembly GCA_004025045.1 of Sigmodon hispidus. Classification (NCBI taxonomy): domain Eukaryota; kingdom Metazoa; phylum Chordata; class Mammalia; order Rodentia; family Cricetidae; genus Sigmodon; species Sigmodon hispidus. Next base: position 7,614 of record PVIH01025379.1, read on the forward strand.
TATCTTGATCTCAACACATCAAATTTCACACCTTAAAAAAACCATCTTGTTGATTATATCCAAATAAACATCAACAAATTTTATTTTAAAAATCAAGGAAAATATAAATCGAAATGGTTGATTAGTCCAGAAAGTTACAAAACTGAGAAACAAAGCCAATTTTCTTTTAAAGTCTTAAAAGACAGAATCTTGGAGCAGGTTGTGCCTTGGGGGAAGGTGGTTTTCTTGGACTGAGGCAAGACAGGGATCCCATGATTCTCCCATTGTATGGATCCTCTGTTGGGAACATCAGCACAAGGCCTGAGATGGGTGTCGCAGCCATTGATCCTCAATGCAAAGACCTCCTGTCTCCATTGACCTTCCTCTGATGTTTCCAGGATGGTGGGCTGCAGTGACTTTGGACAAATGCAGACCCTGCCCTCAGCAGGTTCTTATTAATCATCATTTATTCATTCTTCTTGACTTGTCTTCTACGTGTTACACACTTCTAGAAGCACATATTTGAGAAGTATTCCATTATCTGTCCTGCAGTATTTTAATGTATTGGTCTATGTGCAAAGTTGTCATGCTCCATAACTGTATAGGACCGAGACACAATGGCTGATGCTCCTGATGTGCAAATCGGGGATCTCTGTGTTCTTTGACGACACCCTTCAACTATGACTCTAACGGGGCCAGTTGTACATTCTCACACTGCCTTGGTCTCCTTCTCCAGACCTTTCCTCTTCTTCCTTCTCTTACACACAATTAACAGGAGACATTCTTTAGTCATTGCTTTTCTTTGATATTGATATTCTCAGAGAAGGTGAGTCTACAGAAGTCCCTTCAGCCTTTGGCAGTTTATATGGTACTCTGAAGGACACAGGGGATGGCTGATTTTACGTCCCCATTTTTCAGTGTGGGTTTGAGCAGTGAGAGAAAGCAGGTGCTGGAGTCACCTGCTTGCATTTAGGTCTCAGTTCAACTAAGTGCCAGCTCTGGACTGGGACAATTCTTACACTGTACCTTTGCCTCTCCCCCAGTAATTCACTATCAAGGACTCAGGAATTCAGCTGATTTTCCATCCTTTTTTTAACCTTTGAGCCTCCCAGGTTTTTGGTTCTGGCCAGAAGACATTTTATTTATCCCCTTTTACCAAGTACATCACAAGAGACATACTGTTCATTCAGCCCTCAAACTCTGCTGCCAGCGCAGGTACCAAAGTCCTTGTGAAAGGTGCTGTCTTGGTGGCCTGAAGCCAAGTGCCCAGAGGGAAGCAGGTCTCTTGACTCCCTGCCCACACCTCATGGAGATAATTACCATGTGTAAATTTCCCACAGTCTCATGCCTCCCATGGCCTGAGCTCCTGGACAGTAAATGAATGTATGGTTGTTCTGTCTTTCTGCAGAAATATAAATTTATATAAATATAAATAAAAGATGTACTAGATGAAGAAAGATTCTTGCTGATTGAATTTTCCTGAAGGCTGACCTTGAGGCATCTAGAAGCAATTTGCCCAAGGTCACAGCAGGTTATCTTAGTTTGGAATTCTGTCACTTGACCTCAGAGCCTAGCCTTTGACTCATTTAGGTTAGAGTGTGCTGTGCAAGTGGACTTTCCGGAGGATGTTAGGTGTGATGCCATAGGATGGAGAAATATGGTCTAGAAGAACTGAAAAGCATCTTCCATAGGCTAGTTTTAGAACCAAAATATCAAAGTGTTTCTTGTGACTTACACATGGGTTCATTCAACAGTAAGTACTTGTCTCTGATTTTTTTTTTTTTTGTAGTAGAAACAATAATACATACTTTTAGGTCAGTAAAATTGCTACTTTAAAAAATAGGGATTATATATTATTTTGAGTGATTATAGGAATAATATGCATTTACATAAGAAAAATTGGAAACACAGGAAAATACAAAGAAGACAGTATAAATCATCCATATGTGTCATGCAGAGATAATCACTATTAATGATTTTTCATTTGCGTATATATAACTTAATAGAAATGCTTTTTAAAAACTGGGATCATACTTTAATCAGGATAACGCTTTGTGATTAGTTTTCCGCAATATCGTATCAGCATCTCATATGTTAGGAATTCTTCTTTGCAGTGTGACCTTAAACAGCTGGAAACAATCAAATGCCCTAACGATGACTGTCCTATTGTCAATTTGCTTCATTAATTGCCGGCTTTTCTCCCTTGTTTGTAAAGCTTGGGTAGGTACACCATTACACACTTCTTTTATCATTATGAAATGTTTTCTTTAGTTCCAGATTGGATCTGAAAACAGTGTCTATTCAGATCTCTTATACAAAAATCTAAGGCCTGTGTCCACTGCATTTTCCAATGGAGAATATGCTGATGCTGGTTTTTCATGTGGCTGTGATGGTAGCATTTGTTTGAACAGCTCTGCCAAGCAGAGAAGAAAGCAAATCATTCTTAGAGGTGAAAACACAGTCAGGGGCCCAAGTGTGTTCATGGACCACCAGGGCAGAGGCTGGTTTAGAAGAAACTGATCCCTGACTCTACCTGGTGGGGATGGAACCCTGAGGTGTGTTGGCTAACTGGATCAAAATTCATGGAAAGACTTGCTCTGAGAAGGGGATGTGTGCTCTTGGATGTGGTCCTGTCCTTGCTTACTAATTTCCCTTGCTTAATTAATTAATTCAGGAACCGTCTGATTGACTAATTGTATATCCTTAATTTTATAGCTGCCTTTGCTGATGAGATGATGTATATGAATTACTGTAAGCACAAAGTTGCTTTGCTCTTGATTCTGATTCATCCTAATGATACAGGCTCATGTTTTACTGGGCTTGAGCTAAATCATTACATTAGCGAAACTGCCATCAGGGATTGCTGTAAACATTTCCGTTACACTAATTGCCATGATTTAGTCCAATTCTGTGAAAAAACCTAAAGAGCAAAAATGACCCTCTTAGAGACATTCGCTTTTTGTTTTTGTTTTTCTTAGAACACAAAAATGTACCCCTAATTGCCAGATAGACCATGTTTAATCTACAAAAATGGAATCTTAAAATAAAATAATGACAGTAGTTTGATACGAAGGAGGCGTGTTTGATTTAAGAACTATGTCCGCTCTGGAATTGCTGTGGTGGGTTGTTACTACACTTTAACCTATGGAACAGCATGGAAAGCTTAAGGAAGACTTGTGGTCCAAACTGTATTTGGAAATGCACTAACAGTGCAGAAATACCCTCTGAGATAGCCAGAACTAGGGCACCAGCCCCCAAGAAACATAACACAATGCTAACACTTTACTAAGCCTGCGTCGCTTAGCCTAAGTACCAGGGATTGAGTGTGGTATTTGGAGTTGTGTTGCTCCTGTGTGAGATTTTCGCGGCCACCAGAGATTCTCTATCCTTGGAATGGATGTGGTTGGATATGATACGCATAAGTGATATTAGCTTTACCTAACCAGAGAGGGACAAGGGACCTGTTTGTGATCCTTAGAACCTTCCTGCTCCCTCATTTCTGCCCCATCTTCTCCCTTCCATCCTTTCCTGCTTTCCCCTGCAGAGCCTGTTTTTCCTATGTCCCTTCAGTCTCATGAAGTTTTTTGAAGTCAGTTAGACAGTCCTTCAGGAGCATAGCCCCTGTGGGATTATGTAATCAACTAAACCAGACCTTATTACTGCACCGCCACACCACACACATTGCTTTGAGGTTGGGGTGCAGAGCCACAGTACCTTAATTTCTTGGTGGTATCTTGGCTCATTAGTCACATTATAGATCTGGATGCTGTTTCCCTGGCAGCTGCCTAAGCTGTTACTGCCTGGGCTTGGTAGAAGGGGTCTGGAGCTAAAGTCTAGAGTCATTAGTCAGGGCCTCTGTCTCACAGAGTTAAGGCACAGGAGAGACAGCATGGTTTCCTACAATGGAAACAAGCATCATGGATAGTGTATACCCATTCTGATAGTGTTGCTGGGTTATGGAAGTGTAGCGGGTGACATAATTGGTCTTAGATATTATCAGTGTACACAGACTTTTTGATTGTCTTGTATTTCTGATAGTAGCTTTAACATGCACAGAAACTGAACAACATTAATATTCTTTGAGAAAATGTGAGGCTTTCATTAAATACCCATAACTCAGGGAGACGGGGAGGGGCTGGTGTATTAGGTGTGTAACCTGCGTGCCTCATTCTGAAGAATTTGTTTTTTTCTCTAGGGCAGAAAACCCTTGCAGCGTTGACTCGGGACAAGAAGGATAAGGATCCTACTTAGGTAGGAGCCCAGGGAGAGGCTGGGAGAACTTGGCGCATGACCAACAGAAAGGTATGGGTGTGAAGAAAGGTGGTTCCTACTGGTGAGCAGACCTCCTGGGTTTCAGTGAGTTAAAGGCAGCTTTGGTCAGGAAGGACTCTCTAAGAAGCCCCTATCTTTCTCCTTTTAACACACATCCTCTCTCTAGCGTGTTTTCACTCTTTTATCTGCAAGCTATTTTCTTTTCTTTCACCATAAAATTCTTCAACTATGAAATTGTTCAACTCACTCCCAGTCCCAGACTGGGAAATAGGACAACCATCCAGTCTGTAGGTATTTAATGATTCTTCTGGGTCTAACCTACGTGTCCACATCTTTATGACTGGTGAGGGCCGTTCAGTTCAAGTGCGTTGTTGCTTGCCTGCACTCAGAGATACTAGCACTCTGCCAGCTGAGAGCTGTCAGTATTTCTGGCTGTTGCTTTAAGTTTATGGTCTCCACAGCTGCTTCTACACAGTCAAAAGCTCTGTCTACGAGGAGAAGGCCTCATGTGAATTTGACTACATAGGGGTCCCAGTTTGGTGTTTCCAAGACTCAAAGAGTTACATCTTTAGAGGTTTAGCATCCACAAAGGCTGGGGCTCAAAAAGGAAGCAATCCATTTAGGGCTATTTTTAAACCAGGGTTAAAATAGGCCACCTAGTGGCTGAGATGCCTGGGGCAATGGAGATTCTCTGTAGTGCCGGGTACCATGCCCACAGTTCTGCTGGTGATGAGTTACTTACAGGAAACTACTGTTTTCCTTGCACGGTGGCGTTTCCAGTCTCCAGCCTTGGTCTAGGTTGTCAGTTCTGGCAGCCACCAGAGATGCCACAGTCTTTGACTGAATTTTTGCCAGTCACTCCATTCTGATGTAATTTATTGGACTCGAAGACCTGTAGTGGAAGGAGTCCAGAATGCTGCCTGACTCATCCTTCAAGAAATAGGCAACTGATATTTACATTTTATTTCCATTATCCAAGCTGCTTCCTTCCTTAGAGAAGGGACTTCAGATATCCAAGAACAGGTGGGGGACCTACTTATGTGGCTAAATCTGAAACCACATTACAATCTCACGGAGAATGTTTTATCAGTGCATCTCTTTCCTCTAGGCTTCCTTTCTTTTTGTTCAGGTTCCAGTGTGCCTGAGCGCAGAGGACAGAGCATATTAGACTTCCTTGATTTTTTTTTTTTTTCCATTTCAAGTCCGGCTGAGAGAAAAGGATCTCACATACTGAGCTCACATTCTGTTTCCTTGCTGAGATGCTCTCTGGAGGCAGAGCCCAAAGCTTGTAGCAAGTCAGTCGATTTATCCTGACATATGCTTCATGTAACTGGAGATGTTAAAAGGCCCTGCATAGTTACACTGAACTGAATACAATCAGCCAATCCCATGCTTACCTGACATGTAATTTAGACAAGTGGATTAGTCAACCTGGGGCTAGGCACCTTCACGCATGAACATGGCTGTGGGTTGCCAAGATACTCTCAAGAATGTCCTATGTGTCTACTGAAGCAGGAATCCAAAATTAGAAAAATGCAAATGCCTGTCGAATATGCACAGTAAAAGGATGGGCGTTTGCCAATTTAGCTGGCTCCCCTCTCAAGGCCAAATCTGTATCTTCCTTGGAGTAAGGAGACTATGGGAGCTGATGTTGGTTACTAGAGATAAAAGGATTCCAGATGTACCAAGATTCTCACCATAAAACCCTTGAAAGAAATTGGCATACCAAGTGTAGACGGCAAGCCGAGGAGAGGGTGTGTGTGATACAGAAGACAGAACAGTCCAGATATCACTCATGCCCTCCAGCGGTCGAGTGTCATTAGACACGGGGGGCGGTTCGTTGACTCAAACCCTTTCCATATTACCATTTTGGTTCTTCCTTTCTTGGAGCTTCAAATTCACAGGCCCTGAGCACCCACTAGATTTTTCAAAGAACAGAAAATTCTATGCCACTCCATCTATCCACACGCTACTGGGTAGGGGGAGAGAAGAGTCAGTAAAAGGCACTGCGTCTAATTTGGAGTGGAGCTCTCCTCTGATGGGGTTTCACCTTCTTGTAATCCACTGAGGGGGTAGATGTGATGACCCCAGTCACCAGTATTTGGTGACATTCATTTGGCAGAAAATTCTCTATCGCTGTTATGAGCCCTGATGTTCTAGCTCATTCTCCCTATTTTTCCATCCTACACCCCTGAGTGGGAACTAGCTACAGACCATGGTACCGTGTGCAGACAGCCCTGATAGGAAGGGCTCAACACCATTATGCTGGTCTCTCTATTCATCAAGCCAGAAAAACAAAAGATAAAGAAAGAGAAGTGATTCCTGTCAGAAATCTGTGTCTGAAAGATATTCTTTCAGGGAAGAGAATGGGCTTGTGGCTAAACTGTTGTATCAGATATCAGAAGTTCAGAGTTATTTATCTCTACTCCACCTAAAAACCATACAAGAAACTATAGAAGTCCTTCACAGTTCTTTATTATAATGTCTTCTTTATGTTTGTTTTTAATTGACTCTGTCTGTCTGCCTCTGTCTTATTCATTAATGTAGGACCTCTCACTCAAACTCCAAACTCACAGATTGTCTAGCTACCCAGCCAGCAGGCTCCAGGGAGCTCCTGCTTCTGCCTCCTGAACTCTGGAATCCCAGCTGGGCCGCCACTCCTACCTAACTTCTGGGTCAGGTGGGGTTGTGGAGGTGGGCTGAGTATGTGTGTGTGGGAGGTCTAAAGGCCAGAGCTCAGGAGATCGGCGTGCATGGCAAGTGCTTTAGGAACTGAGCCATCTCAGGAGCCCGCCACCTTTGAAGCTGTTGCCAATGACATGTTCAATAGAGAAACTACCAATTTTTCTATGCTGATTTTGTATTCTTGCTTTTCTGTAAATTTATTATAACTTCATAAGAGAGCATTGCTTTCAACATTTGATTATTTGCACATGAGTAAAGAGGATGGCTGCACACCTCGGGCTGCCTATAAGGATTGCTCTCACCCCGGGACATAGGTCTGGCTTCCTTCAACCCAGCACATTCCTTGGTACAGTCAATTAGCTCAGTAACAGAGCCCAGCCTGAGCTGGATTGTTCTCATTGCTTTCATTTATCCTTTGGGAACTCGCAATTAGTCCTGAAAGAGTTACTTGGTTTATGCAATCTCTTTAATTAAAGATGAGCAAATTCAGAAGCTGTGAGAGTGGCCATGCTTGGCTCTGTGTATAGAAGAACATCAGGATGGCTGTGGTTGTGGACACCTTTATTTCCAGCATTCTGAAAGTAGAGGTAGGCAGATCTCTGAGTTCAAGGCCAGCTTGGTGTCCAGAGCAAGTTCTCTTTCTGGCGGGAGATTCTGTGGCATCAAGACATCCAATTTAGGTGGGTATGGTGGCACACACATTTAATCCCATCATTTAAGAGGCAGGCAGATCTAAGTTCAAGGCCAACCTGTTCCACATAGTGAGCCTCCAGGCCAGCCAAAGCTACACAGTGAGATCCTGGCTATATATATATATATATATATATATATATATATATATATAGTCTTGCTCCCCCAGAAGGTTCTGTTTTGGAGGAAAAGGATTCATCTGGGTTCTGGGTAGGTACTTTATTCTTATTCCTGGCCCATTCATTTTAAGGTCTGTCTTCATTTTCTGTCAGAGCGTTTATCTAATATCTCTTAACATTGGTATATTTAAGTGAGTGTTGATTACTTGCACCAGAAGAATCATAATCAAATAGAAATTGATGAGTTTTTATTATTTCCTCCTCAGAGAGCATGGTGTTAAACCTGAACAGACAGTGCTGAGATTCTAGCTCTGTGGCTCTCAGGCACTATCACCATGTGGATCCCTCCAGCCAGCTTCAGTAGCCACTGGGGTAGTCTCTAGCAGAGTGGGTAAATATACTTAGGTTATCAGGTACCACACACTGCATGAATTAATTTAAGAACTAGTTGTTAAAGTAGCAAATTCCCCTATTTGTCTTATTTTCCCTTGATTTGTATAAAGCTTTTCTTGCCAACAGTACAAAAGACGTAGTCTGTCACAGCACTTCTCCTGATTTTGTGTTGTTTATACAGAATCTATACCAGTCATTTTTATTGTAAGTTCAGGGGGCAGACTAAGAAATGATAGGTAATGGGCAATTCTTTCTTGTGTAAGGCAGGATCTCATTATATAACCCAGGCTAGCCTTCAACTCACAACCATCCAGTCTTAGCTTTCTGAGGTATGTGCCACTATATAGCCCAGGCTGGTCTCTAATTTTTGACTTTGAATTCCTGATTCTTCTGCCTCTACCTCTTGAATGTTGGGATTAGAGGTGTGTACCAGCACATCTGGTTGAATCTAGTTTCTTTTTAATGTAAATATCAAAATAATTCACCGCTGCCTGGGTCCAGAGAGGTGTATTTGCAACTAGATATAGCTAAGACCCACAGTGAATGCTTATGTATCTGAGGACATCAAAGCTGTTGCTTCTGTGAATTATACAGTGAACACGTATTTCATAAAGTTTTTTGCAAACCTTTTCATTTGTGCCCTTTAAAACAGAGTATAAAAATTTAACTGATCAACTAGCTGATCCTTTATTCTTATCTCCAGTTAAAAAAGTTTAGGTTATCATTTATATCTTTTAGTCCTTGATGTGCGTGAAGCATTAAACATTCAGAGAACCTTATAGCTCATTTTTTGGGTGAGAACTGAATATGATTTTAGAGTTTTTTCTAATGGTGCAGTGAATGTGACTATTTCATTTTCCCGACAATCAGCTGGTCAACTAGAAAGGACAATGATACTTAATAGAAACTCGGAGACAAAAAGTATATATTTCAGGACTACCTATAAATTTTAAGATTTCATTTTAGTGATGTCCATATTATTAACAGACTTCAAAGGAAGAAAAGACTCCTTGAGAGTGAAGTTTCAGGGTCAGCTGTGGAGCTGGCTATAAGAATTGGCTTCCTGTTGGATTGTAAAGGTTTTATTGCAGCATCACTATTCTTCAAAGCCAAGAAACCAAAGTGGAATTCAGTCCAATTTAAAACAACAACAAAAAATTCTTTATTTTAAAAAGTTCAAATATTTATTCGAGTGAAAAATGGCAAATCCTTGCATATTTATCACACTGCAGTTTTTTTTTTTCTTATTTTGTTATGTGTAATTTACCAGTCTTGTCTTCTCCTGAAAGTTTAAAATGAATTTCAGGGGCCAGAAAGATGGCTTGGTGGTTAAGAGCACTGGCTACTCTTCTAGAGGACCCAGGTACAATTCCCAGCACCCAAATGACAGCTCTGGATTGTCTGTAACTCCAGTTCCAAGGGATCTGCATGCAGACAAAACACCAATCCAAAATTAAAAAAAAAAAAAATAAATGAATTTCAAACATTGGCTTCACCCTGGAATTCCTCGGGTGAGACTTGACTCTACTGCTGTATTTTCTGTTCTGACCTGACATCACCAGAGCTTCTTCATGGCACTCTGTGCTAGCCAGGCTTCTCATCGCTGTGACACATCCCTGAATCAGTTTCTGGACCTGTGATGAGCTGGAGAACTGTGTACATGGGTGTGCTCACCTCATGGCAGATGGAGGAGGGATGAAGAGATATTAAGAATAAGGCACGGACGCCAAGAATATGGCCTCCAATGAGCCACTCCCTCCAGTCAGGCCTCTTCTGTAGCTTCCCGCCTGGTAACCAGACCTCTAGCACATGAGCCTGTGGGGGCATTTCATATTCAAACTAGCCCACAGTCCAATAACAGTTCTTTAGTAGTGTATAAAGTGCCCTGTCCACCCTGAACTTTCCAAACAATTCTTCCAGTTTTTATAGTCATTTTGTCCAAATAGGAATCCCAATCACCTGGGGCTGGAGAGATGGCTCAGCGGTTAAGAGCACCGTCTGCTCTGCCAGAGGACCCAGGTTCGATTCCCAGCACCCACATGGCAGCTAACAACTGTCTGTAGTTCCAGTTCCAGGCAAACACCAAGGCAAATAAATAATAAATAAAGGTTTTTTTTTTTTTTTTTTAAAAAAAAAAGGAATCCCAGTCACCTTTGGTTGTATGCCTGTTAAGTATCTTCAAATCCAGAGCCGGTCCAAGAGTGGAGAGATAGCTGAGTTGGTAAAGGGCTCACCACACAAGCAAGAGGACCTGAGTTCAGTCCCACAGCTCATATAAAAAGGCCAAACACAGTGGTACACATTTGTCATCCGTGTGTTGTGGGGGGCGAATGGTAAGACAGGAGGAGCCCGAGACTCACTGAACATCCAGCTTGTCCTAGATGGAGAGCTCCAGGCCAGTGGGAACCCTGCCTAAGACAAATAAGGTGGATGGATGGCTCAAGAGGGGCAAAATCTGAAAGGTTAACCTCTGGTTTCTCCATGAATGGACACACCGATATACACAGACACACACAACTGAGACAGACAGCAGACAGACAGACAGACAGACAGACACACCTACAGCATTTCTTATCCACTTCCTTTTAATTCATGCCACATTCATTTTATGAGACTTTCATCCTTTAGATGGCCCACGTTCCAGTTTTAACTAGTTTTTGATACTCCATCTTTTATGTTTTAATTAATTATAGAGGCTTTAACATGTTGGGGTGCAACATTTGATTTTTCTTCATGCAATATCACATGAGGAGGCAGGGAATACAGGAGTCACCCAAGTTTGGTGACACCGAGGTAGTCACTGAGTCCAGAGACAGACCATCCACAGCAACACTATGCTTTCTCTCTCAGTCCCTGAAACAGTCTACTGAAATCACATACTTCTTACCTTTTCCTATCTTAGCACAGATGGGTGTTTATTGCCTTAGCCAACTATTACATTAGGGTTACAGCAGGACATTTTTACACTTTGTTCTTTCTTTTATTTTTATTATTTGGACCTCTATAAAAATGTTTTCTCATCAATTGTCAATCAGTTATTTTGAAATAAAGTTTATGTAATAAAGACAGAATAAATGCTAAAGGCTTCCTAGCACTGGCCATTGAAGCTGCTGAAACGATACAGCTAAGATGTCATTGAAAATGTAGCATTGGGCTAGTGATATGGCTCATCAGGTAAAGCACTTGCTTCCTGATGACCTGAGTTCCATCCTTGGGGATTGCAAGTTGGAAGGAGAGAACACACCCCAGTAAGCTGTCATCCAACCTCTATAAATTTGCTATGTCACACATGCACACCCCCCCAAATAAATACATGTGATTAAAAAAATTTAAGCCTCACCTTCATCCTTTGGATCAGAATCCAGTATGATAAGACCGAGGTTCTCAAGAAAGCTATGTCTGTGCAAAAAAAGAACAAAGAACCATTAATGGTACCTGTATATTGTGGTTTGCTTATTCTGAAAAGTTTTGAAGAAAAATTCCATTCCATCACCATTATGTTCAGGATTATTTGTTTTCAATCATAAAACAATAATAATAAAACCATATCAACTCTAGGGAGCATAGACACATAAAGGAGAGGCATGGTGCTTACGGTAGGATGCTGGGCATATAAATGAAGACCTCCTTGAACTTTGCCTGGGGTCCATGGGTTCACAAACTAAAAAATTCTTTAAGCAATAGGCACATGGCTCCTGTCCCAGGCTAGTTTTATGTCAACTTAACACAAGCTAGCCTTATCTGAAAGGAGGAAACCACAATTGAGAAAAATGCCTCTGTAAGATCTGGCTGTAAGGTGTTTTCTTAATTAATGATCAATGGAGGAGGGACCAGCCCATTGTGAGTGGTACCATCCCTGGGCTGGTAGTCCTGGGTTCTATAAGAAAGCAGGGTAAGCAAGCCATTAAGAGCAGACCAGCATCCCTCCATGACTCCTGCATCAGCTCCTGACTTCAGGTCTGTGCTCTGGCTTGAGATCCTGTCCTGACTTCCTTCAGTGATGGACGACAATGTGGAAGTGTGAGCCAAATAAACCCTTTCTCCCCAACTTGCTTTTGGTTCATGGTGTTTCATTGCAGCAATAAAAACCCTAACTGGGAGAGCAACCCATTATTTCATTTTTTTATTTTGAAAAAGCTTTATATTTAAATTAGAACATTTCTCCATCCATTCATCACAGTGTCCATGTTATATACTCTTTTAGGATTTCTAATGCTGTGAAGAGACACCTCAACCATGGCAACTCTCATAAAGTAAAACATTTAGTTGGGGCTGGCTTACAGTTCAGAGGGTTAGCTTGTTATGGTGGGACATGGCGGCATGCAGACAGACATGGTGCCTGAGGAGCTGAGAGTCCTACATCTTGATCTACAGGCAACAGAAAGTAAACTGAGTCACTGCATGGTTTGAACATAAATGAGACCTCAAAGCCCACCCCCACACTGACATACTTTCTCCAGCAAGGCCATCTCTACTCCAACAAAGCCATACTTCCTAATAGTGCCACTCCCTATGAGCTTATGGAGATCAATTACATCCAAACTACCGCATACACTTAAACTATCTTATATAGCTGTTCCTGATTTCACTGGCATCTCCACAGCAGCCAGGGCTTGGTGTTTCTTCTTACAAAGGCTCACTATGTTTCCACATAGGGGTAATTTGATAGTGCTAGTGATTCTAAGAATTGACATTTCATGAGAAATTGTTGGCAATGGGCCTTTTGGTTTCTGGGATGCTTGCCAGAGAGTTTATCTGGGTCTGTCTTCATACACTTTGTTGACAATCACCTTCTTAGCAGGTGACAGGTGTGACCTTTTGTCCCTACCTTTCATCATATTTATTTTAAAACCCTTATCTTATCCCTGACCCTGTAGCAAACTTCAGAAAAGTCTGGTTGTGAGGAGTAAGATTTGGCTGGAACACAAAAGCTGAACTTGCTGTGGGGCCAGCTGCTTGTGCCTGTGTTCTCTGTATTCCCTTCTCTGAAGCTTGGAGTGTGTGTGTGTGTGTGTGTGTGTGTCTGTGT
>PVIH01025380.1:7406-20879 GCA_004025045.1 Sigmodon hispidus
TAAGCATTAATGGGTCAGTGGGACCATAGGACTGTATGCTCCCTGCCCAGGGAGGGGATGGGGAGTTGCAGAGGAAAAAAAAAAGTGACCAGATGTGTTGGGAGGGGGAAGAGACCTTGAATAAGGATATACAGGGATGGAAAAAAAAAATTCAGAGGGAAAGATGAACACAAAGAAAATATAGGTGTAGCAATCTTATGTGTATGTCTACCCTTGATAAGCCATGCTTATCATTCTTATCCTCTATATAGTTATTGTTAACTCTTCCACATTTTAAATTCTTTTTACTGTGTTTTTTTTAATAAATACAAAATAAAAAATAAAAAAAAATTGTATGTGTCTTCTTTATCTTTTTCCCTTTTGTGTATATGTGTGAGAAAGAGAAAATTAGTGTCTGAGAAAGGAAAGGTATATAAATTTTATATACTTAAATTAATTTGTTCTTTATCATTGATGCTTCATTGATTAAGCAGTACAGTAAAGTGTAAATAATATGCCAGGAAATGTATTAACTGAGTCTAATTAAACAGGCATTTAGAAGTTTTCCATCAGATTTCAAATTTATATTTTATCTAGCCTACTGTGTTTACAAAATGCAATAATGATTCCCAAATTGGGCTTATTAGTCATGATATATTTATATGCTGGATTATATGGAACATTGGCAGTAGAATATTACATTAAATGTTTATTATTTTCAAAAATTAAAAACAAATCCTTGAGGAAAATATACATGTTTATTCATAGACACTTATTTATAAAACCTTACACATATCTTGTTTAATTCATTTTCAAATTTTTCTCTAATATGGTCAACTTCTTTACTGTTTATCAGTTAGAAATTCAAATAATTTTCTTTGAAGTAGTCAATAGTATGCCCCCAACACATCCTGTGCCATGTTTCTTTCAATATCTGTGGCTTCTTTTAGTTCTTTCTACTATCCCCCCTACTCTGAACCTCGCATGTTCAGGTGCTGGCCTTCACTACCTTTCTCTTAGCTTCTGAGTCTATAGAATTCAGCCATTTTCCTCTTGGGTTCTAGATGATTTTATGGTCCCCATGGCTTCCTGGATCCCCTCTCTCCTACTCTCTAGCTTTCTTACTGCCTCTCTCCTTTTATGTTCTTGTTTCTATTTCATGCCATGGTCAACCTGGAATTTCCTCGATGCCTGTGGATCTTGTCTCTCTCATATATGCAATAAAATCCTTCTCTTCCACCATTCATTCTAAAAGTCATGTCCTCACTTCCATTCATTTATGTAACATTTTGTTGCTTGAGTTGTAAGCAATTGACTTTTTCTTAGATTCTAAGCTGGTGTGCTGATTAATAGGGAGCTATTTGATTGTTAGTAATTTCACATGATTGGTAGGGAAATGTTGCTTGTTTGTGATTTCATAATAAATCTTACGTTCATTCCATGCTTTCTTGGATTTTATTAGACTCTATGTATATTAAGAAGTATTCCTGTATCTAATAATTTTTCTATAATCATTATTAATAAATTTATATTTCTCAAACTAGTTATTACAATATGGTCAGAAAATCTATCAACTTGAGCATTGCAATATTATCCTTGAATAATTCTTGCTTAATTCTGTGATACATTATGGATCAATCAAGTGAAAAGAAGTAAACTTTATAATATATTGAAAGCATATCAATATTCTACATTCATTTTAATTCTCACATTATAACTGCTGGAATTTAATTTGTCAAAACATAAAATTATACTTATTCATTTAGATATTCAGTAAAAAAATAAATATAGATATATAATATCATACTTTGGTATGTTTTAGACTTTTAATTTATTTTCATTTACCTTTTAGAATATATTTTCAAATAGTTCATTTTGACAGTTTTATTGCATTCAATCACCTCAAATCTATCATGATTGTGTATAAATGAAGAAACATTAAAAGTTTGCTACCTACTCCTCAGTCAAATTTTAATTATCCATGTTATTTAAAGGCTGAAAATAATGCAATACTTTATTGAATATAAAGGATCTGACTTTATATACAGTAAGCATAACACTCAGAAACTGCCAAGCATTATGGTCAATTTAGAATTCATATGTTATTATGACTAATTCTGAACTGGCCACAGGAAAATATGCTGGAGAAAATTATCACAACATGAAGTTTAATGAAAATGCAGGTTACGTGCCCAACAAAAAATAATAATTCACACAGTTTTGAAATAATGACTTCCTACATTTACTTGAAAGAAAGTATATTGTTCCTGAAGAAAAATAAACATTACTGTAATAACATCATCATCTTATCCAAATGGTACAAATGACAAACCCTTTACAAAAGTAACTATATACAGTTTAGACCAATACTTAAAATGTACAACTATGAAATTGTCTAATATATTGTCTAATAGAATACCAACATGTTCTTTATTTGGTGGTGAAATTTGAAATGCAATAAAAATAGCATGATCCATGATAAAAAATATTCATAAATTAGATTTCACTAAATTAAAATAAATCCATGAAGTTTTCTATAAAACAAGCCTGAAGTTAAATAAAATATTTACCAATTTATGTCTTATAAATTAACTACATATGCAAATAAGTGAAATTTTTAAAATCATTAAAAAAGGAAATATGATCTGAATAATAATAAGAAAAAATCTAGATGGCAAATGATAATATGAAAATCTGACAAATATGTTTTATAAGAAAAACAATAAACAATAAAAAATGAACAAACACTTATTAAACTGAAATAAAAGCAAACATATCATAACCTAATAATGATAATAGTAAATATATGGGGCAAAGTAAATACTCACTTGTTTTGTTAAAGTAGAAAATGCAGCTATTTTCAGGAATTGACAAATTCTTATAAAGCAAAACATATTCTTAATATGTGATATACCAATAACACTTTTAAAATTTTAAAAAGCTAGGATTAAAGTACAAATAATTAATACCTCATATATATTTATGACAGATATTCATAATTTTCAATATTCAGAAAATAAAATAATTTCTTTATATTATAAAAACATACAAACTGTGGTCATCTACTATATTTAATATCTTCTAGTTATAAAAATGCAATATGCTGTCAATCAATGAAGAATATGAAAGAAATTTAAATGAGTACTATTAATTTAATGAAGAAAGTCTGGCATAGCCATATATGCTACGATTACAGACCACAATTGTTTGCAAGCATGACAGTGTGGAAATATCAGACACATCAGTTAGCAATTGGACACCATAATTTCTGGGTAGCAGGTAGATTTCTGGTGATGAAAATACATACATAGGTCATTAATAAAAAAACCTATATGTCAAAGTCTGTACAAAGCAGTTATGATACTTAGAGCAAATCATTAGATAGCTTTATGACTTGATTTAGTATTAAACAAATGCTGAATTATCCATTAATTGGCAAAACCTGTAGTATATATTAACCACTTTAACAGTAGATTTATACTTTTAATATTAAAAATTGTATTTGTTATTCAAATTTTGAAAATGGGTAAAAGATATACTCTAAGTCAGGTGGTGTTAGCTCATGCCATTACCCACCACTCCAGAGGCAGAGGCAGGTATGTCTTTTGAGTTCCAAGTCAGCATGTTCTATGAAATGAGTTTCTGTACCTCTAGGGCTTCACAGAGGAACTCTGTCTTGAAAAAGCATATTATAGTGCATTAGGTTTTATTTTTTTCTAAATCTCTTCTATTATGTACCACGGTCAGTTATTCTCTTCATTTTGGCCAGGCATGGATTTATAGTATGGTCTCAGTTTTCTGAAAAACCAAGATTCTCTGATGAGGTCTGTGAATTATACTTCTCTGTGGATAGCAGGATACTTATGTTGAAATTTAGTATAGTATTTGAAGCAGTAGAATATTCTCCTCTATTATTTATGACACAGATACCTGTCTCTTTCCTCCTACTGAGAGGGTTTTAAGACAAAATAGGTAGTTGGTTGAGACAGAATTATGTTCTACTTTAGAACTCACTTGAAGGGAATTAATCATTTGCTAATTTTCCACTGTTAATTGTAAGAACTTGTCTCATTATAGTTACAAAAATTAAGTGCATATTTTCTTGTGTGTTGCCAAAGATCTGTATTTGGTTTTAAGTGCTACCAAAAGTTTACTGTTAGGTAGTTTCTTGAATACATACACACAGCTTGACTGCTTTTCAATAGCAGAAAAACAATTTTATTCTATGGTTTTTATGCCAATGTCTTCTATGATAAAGCTGTTAAAAGCATGGCCATTTCTAAACAAAATTGATCAGTTACCATAAGTTATATTTCTGGTAGGAGATTTAAAACATAATTATCCTCTTTAAACTGTGATGGAGTTAATCTCCAATATTAAAAGTTCAATATAAAGTAACAAAACTGAGAAGCAAGTCTTGCACATAACTTACTGGGTGTTATGGTTTAACAATAGAAGATGCTATAGAGAACTCATGGATTCCACTGGGATAGAAGATCACACTAAGAGCTGTATTCTTTTTTTTTAACTTTCTTCTTCTTATTATTATTATTAACAAAGAAGTTACACTTTCTATCCTCGAATATCCTTATTCAAGGTCCCTTCCTCCTCCCACCACATCAGGTCATTCTTTCTTCTCCACAACTCCCCATTCCCTCCCTGGGCAGGCAGAAGGCAGTCCCATGGTTCCACTGTCCCAATATTGCTTAGTTCAGTCTCCACTCTTGGCAGATCCAGTTTTCTCCCCCCTCCCTCAAGAGTGAGTCAGGTGTTCCTCTAGGGGGAGTGGGATCCAAGAAGTCAGTCCAAGGTGTTTCTGATCCCAAGCTGTTCAGTGGTTTTGGTTTGCAATTTGAGCATGTTTTGCTTTATTCTTCTTTGTTTGTTTGTTTAGAATTCACTAATGAGTGAGTACATCCCCTGCTTATCTTTCTGAGTTTGTGATACCTTGCTCAGGAGGATATTCTCCAAATCCATCCATTTGCCTGCAAATTTTAGGGTATCATTTTTTCTTACTGCTGAGTAGTATTCCATTGTGTTGATGTACCACAGTTTCTTAATCCATTCTTCAGTTAGGGACATCTAGGTTGTTTCCAGGTTCTTCTACTACAAATAACATTGCTATGAACATAGTTGAGCTAATACCTTTGGAGTGTGACTATGCATCTTTAGGATATACACCAAGAAGTGGTATTGCTGGGTCTTTGGGGTTATTGATTCTCAATTTTCTGAGAAACCGTCATACTGCATTCCAAAGTGGCTGAACAAGCTTGTACTCACACCAACAATGGAGAAGTGTTCCCCTTGCTCTGCATCCTCTCCAGCACAGGCTGTCTTCTGTGTCTTTTATCTTAGCCAATGTAACAGGTATCAGGTGGTATCTCAAAGTTGTTTTAATTTGCATTTCTCTGATGGCTAAAGATGATGAGCACTTTTTCAGGTGCCTTTAAGCCATTTGTAATTCTTCTGCTGAGAATTCCCTTTTTAATTCTGAACCCCATTTTTGATTGGGTTATTCAAGATTTTGGGCTCTAGATTCTTGAGTTCTTTATATATCTTAAAGATCAGTCCTCTATCACTTATAGGGTTGGTGAAAATCTCTTCCCATTCTGTAGGCTGTCATTTTGTCCTATTGAGAGTAGCCTTGCTTTACAGAAGCTTCTTAGCTTCAGGAGATCCCACTTATTGATTGTTGGTCTTAGTGTGTGTGCCATTGGTGTTATAATAAGGAAGTGGTCACCTGTGCCAATTTGTAGAAATATATTTCCCACTTTCTTTTCTATCAAGTTGAAAATCATTGGGTTTATGTTGAAGTCTTTGATCCACTTGGATTTGAGTTTTGTGCTGGGTGACAGGCTCAGATCTATTTGAATTTTTTTACACACGTCCATCCAGCTATGCCAACACGATTTGTTAAATATACTATCTTTTTTCCATTGAATATTTTGGGCCTCATTGTAAAAGAACAAGTGTTCATAGGTTTTTGGGTTAATGTCTGGATCCTCAATTCTATTCCATTGATCCACAAGTCTGTTTTTATGCCTGTACCATGCTGTTTTTATTACTGTAGCTCTACAGTATAACTTGAAGTCAGGGATGGTAATATCTCCTGAGGTTCTTTTGTTGAGTGAAATTACTTTGGCAATCCTGGCTTTCCTGTTATTCCAAATGAAATTGAGTATTGTTCTTTCAAGATCCAAAAAATATTGTGTTGGGATTTTGATGGGCAGAACATTGAATCTGTAGATTGCCTTTGGTAGAATTGCCATTTTTACTATGTTGGTCCTACCAATCCAGGAACAGGGGAGAGCTTTCCATTTTCTGATATCCTCTTCAATTTCTTTCTTCAATGACTTAAAATTTTTGACAAATAGATCTGTAACTTCTTTGTTTATTGTAACTCCAAGGTATTTAATACTATTTGCTGCTATTATGAAGGGTGATGTTTCCCTCATTTCTTTTTCAGCTCTGCTATCTTTAGTGCATAGAAGGGCTACTGATTTCTTTGAGTTAATCTTGTATCCTGCTACATTGCTGAAGGTGTTTATCAGCCATAGCAGTTCCATGGAAGAATTTTGTGAGTCATTTATATATACACTCATATCGTCTGCAAATAGAGATAGCTTCACTTCTTCTTTTCCAATTTGTATCCCCTTAATCTCTTTTTGTTCTCTTATTGCTTTAGCCAAAACTTCAGGAACTATATTGAATAGATAAGGGGAGAGAGGACATCCTTGTCTAGATCCTGATTTTAGTGGGATTGCTTTGAGTTTTTCTCCATTAATTTTGATACTGGCTTTCGGCTTCTTGTAAATCACCTTTATTATATTTATGTATTCTCCCTGTATTCCTGATCTCTCTAGGGCTTTAATCATAAAGGACTGTTGGATTTTATCATAGGCTTTTTCAGCATCTAAGGATATGATCAAGTGGTTTTGTTCCTTTAGTTTGTTCATATGATGTACAATGTTTATGGTTTTTCGTATGTTAAACCAGCCCTGCATTTCTGGGATGAAGCCTACTTGGTTGAGGTGGATGATATTTTTTTATACATTGTTGTATACGGTTTGCTAAAATTTTGTTGAGAATTTTCACATCAATATTCATGAGGGAAATTGATCTGTAATTCTCCTTCTTTGTTGTGTCTTTGAGTGGCTTGGGTATTAGGGTAATTGTGACCTCATAAAAGGAATTTGGCAATATTCCTTCAGTTTCTACTGTGTGAAATAGTTTGAGGAGTAATGGTAGTAATTCTTCTTTGAATGTCTGGTAGAATTCGGCACTGAAACCATGTGGACCAGGGCTTTTATTTTTGGGGAGGCTTTTAATGACAGCTTCAATTTCCTTAAGGGTTATAGGCCTGTTTTGGTAATTAATCTGATCTTCATTTAATTTTGGTAGATGGTACCTGTCCAGAAAGCTGTCCATTACTTCTAGGTCTTCCATTTTTGTGGAATACAGATTTTCAAAGTATGATCTAATAATTCTCTGGATTACCTGGGGGTCTGTAGTTATGCCCCCCTTCATTTTTGATTTTATAAATTTCAACACTCTCTCTCTGTGTTTTTTGATTAGTTTGGCTAAGGGCTTGTCTATTTTGTTGACTTTCTCAAAGAGCGAACGCTTAGATTCATTGATTCTTTGTATTGTTCTTTTTGTTGCAATTGTATTATTTTCAGCTCTAAGTTTATTTCCTGCTGTCTGCTTCTTCTAGGTGAGTTTGCTTATAGTTGCTCTAAAGCTTTCAGCTGAGCTGTTAGGTCTCTAGTGTGTAATTTCTCTATGTTTTTCATGTAGGAATATAGCACTATGAATTTTCCTCTTAAGACTGCTTTCATTGTGTCCCACAAGTTTGGATATATTGTGAATTCATTTCCATTAAATTCTAGAAAGAATTAATTTCTTAATTTCTACCTTGACCCAGAGATGGTTCAGCTGAGTGATGTTTAGTTTCCATGAGTTGGTAGGCTTTCTTTGAATTTTGATGTTGTTGAACTCTAACTTTTGGCCCTGGTCGTCTGATATGTTACAAGGGAATATTTTCATTCTTTTTGTATCTGTTGATATTTGCTTTATGACCAATTATGTGTTCAATTTTGGAGAAAGTTCCATGAGGAGCTGAGAAATATGTATATTCCTTTGCATTTGGGTGGAGACTTCTGTAGATATCTATTAAATCTATTTGCCTCATAACCTCGTTTGGACTCCTTATTTCTCTGTTGAGTCTCTTTCTGGTTGACCTATCCAGGATTGAAAGTGGGGTATTGAAGTCTCCCACTAGTAGGGTGGAAGAATTGATGTGGGATTCGAGCTTTAGCAGAAAAACAAATAGTGTTTCTATTACATATGTAGGTGCCCTTATATTATGGGCATAAATATTCAGAATTGAAAGCTGCTCTTGACAATTTTTTTCCAGTGATGAGTAAGTAATGACCATCTTGTTCTCTTTTTATTGCTTTAGTTTAAAGTCTACTTTCTTGGATATTTGCATGGCAACCCCCGCTTCTTGCTTAGGACCATTTGACTGGAAAATCTTTTCCCAACTCTTTACTCTAAGCCTGTGTCTGTCTTTGTGGTTGAGGTGTGTTTCTTGTAGGCAACAGAAGGATAGCTTCTGTTGTTGTATCCATCTTGTTAGTGTGTGATGTTTTATAGGAGAGTTTAGTCCATTGATGTTAAGGGATATTAGTGACCACTGATTGATATTTCCCTCCATTTTTGGTGGGAACTTGTTTGTATTTCCTTTCTCTAGGGTATTCTTCTGTGAAATAATTGATTGTTTGTGATTTCATGGGTGTATCTGGGGTCCTTAGGTTGGATTTTTTCCTCTAATACTCTCTGTAGTGCTGGATTGGTAGATAGATATTCTTTAAGTCTGACTTTTTCCTGAAATACCTTGTTTACTCAATCTATTGTGATTAATACTTTTGTAGGGTATAGTATTCCTTTTGGCAGCCATGCTGTTTTAACATCTGTATAACTTCTGACCAAACCCTTCTAGCTTTCATCGTTTCCATTGAATAGTCAGGTGTTATTCTTAGGGTTTTGCCTTTATATGTAAGTTGGCCCTTTTCTTTTGAAGCTCTTAAATTATTTTCTTTGTTCTGTATGTTTTGTGGCTTGATTATAATGTGGTGCAGTGACTTTTTTGAGGGGTTCATATTTATTTGGTGTTCTGTAAGCTTCTTGTATCTTTATAGGCATTTTCTTCTTCAAAGTTGGAAAGTTTTCTTCTATGATTTTATTGAAAACATTATCTGTGCCTTTGAGCTGGTATTCGTCTCCTTCTTCTATTCCTATTATTTTCAAGTTAGGTGTTTTCATGGTGTCCCAGATTTCCTGAACATTTTGAATTATGACTTTTTTGATTTTAGTATTTTCTTTGACCGATATATCTACTTGAGCTACTGAATCTTCCACTTCAGAGATTCTATCTTCCATCTCTTGAACTCTGTTTGTTATGCTTGTATCTGTGGTTCCAGCTTTTTTCTTCAGGTTTTCTATTTCCATCATTGCCTCATTTTGTGCCTTTTTTATTGCTTCTATTTCAGTTTTTAGTTCCTGGCTGGTTTCTTTCATTTTTTAGTTTACTTTTTCTTTTATCTTGCTATTTGATAAGAAAATGTATTTATCCTGCCAAATAGCATTATGTGTGAAATAAAATAAATATAATAATAGTTAACAATCTTTTTTATTTTATTTTGAGACTGTACCTATTTTAAGTCTCAATTCATTAATTATTTTCTTCTTCCCAAGTATCCAATATACCTCTTTTTGTTATCTTTTAAATTTATGGCCAGTCTTTTTAAATGTTACTACATACACACATACTCCTGCACACAAATACACAAACAGGTATACTGTCTGTTACTGGTATGCACGTTTCCAGGACTAACCATTTAGTATTGGTATTGAATAGGTGAGTTCTTCTCTTAAGAAAGTGTGCTCTTCTCTGAAGAAGATTATGTACTTTCTCATCATTCCTTAGTTTTCTGTACCTTTAGTGTAAGACATTTTTTCCCATTTTCTTTAATGGGGAAGCATGATTTAATGTCTTAAGCAGAATTAGAGAGATATTAGTCATCCATATGGCCAAAACAAATTTATTAGTGAGAATTAAAAGTATGTTTTCATACTTATAGTTTAGCTCAATTTTAATGGAAAAGTGGTATAAATTATTTTAGCTTCAGAAACTTATCTTTTTTCTGTGTATGTGTGTGTATGTTCATGTGAGTCAATACAAGGGCATGCAACATATGTAGAGGGCATAGAAGAATTTCATGTGTGCTTTCCTTATTTATAATAAGTTATTTTAGACAAGATTTCTACATCATTGACATGCAAACTAGCCTGAGAGTTTTCAATGATTCTCCTTTCTACATATATAATCTTGCTGTAGAAGCAGTAGGTTGACTCCTGATACCAGACAGGCTTCACATAGGTTCTGAGGATCTGAACTAAGGTGATTATGCTTATAAAAAGTTCCTTAATCATTTTTCATCTTTCTGGTAATAGATTTCAATTTAGAAATACACATTTATAGAAAGAAGAGTCTTTCCAATAAGAAAGGTTTGTTGGTGTGTAGTCTAGATATATACAAGAGCAACTTCCTTTTCTCTCAGACTTACTTGATTATATCATAATATTTGGGAGGAAAATCATCTTAGAAAATAGTCCACCAGAAGTTAAGTAAGGTTCCAATAACTTGTGATTTCAGACATAGTGGTTAATACCTACAATCTCAGCACTTGACAGACCCAAGGAGGAGGTTATATTATGGAGAAAAGCAACCCAGGCTACAAAGTAATTTCTATATCACCGTGAGTACCAAGGAAAACTCCACCAACCACCCAAAGGAAAAGAATGACTATAAAAAGGGCTCAGTAGAAAAGATACTTATCAAGCAAATATAGGCTATAAACTTTGAATCATAAGAACCCATGTTTAAAAAACAAACAGGCAAAAAAGTTGTGTGATATAACAGCATTAGGAAGTCAGACAGAAGAAATTTCAAAAGCAAGTTAAATTTATGAGGTATATTCGCTGTAATTAATGAGCTCTTGGTTCAGCTAGAGACATTACGTCATTAAATAAAGTGTAGAGCATGAAGAATAACATCCACAATCAACTAATGGTCTCTATACGTATGCACAGGATCATGCACCCATATATGTTTAGTCATGCAAGGATGTAGTAAAAAATTATTTATCATTGGTGGGAGTGCAAGCTACTTCAGCTACTATAAAAATCAGGATAGAAATTGCTAAATAAAGCTTGAAATTGATATAGCATAAATTCCATCTCTGACACTCTCAGTAATATATGAAAAATTTATATTGTGCTACAAACATAACTGCTCATCCTTGATAATTGCTGATTTATTCCTAATACATGGGAAATTGAGAAATTCTTGACTTCCATAAGTTGATAAATGATAATAAAACTTTAACACTTAAACTATGGCATATCATTCAGCCATAAGAAAACCAAAATTAGAAATTTGAAGGTAGATTGATGGAGCTCAAAATAATTAGACTAAGTGAAGTAACAAAGTTTCAGAAGGAAAAATATTACAAGTTTTCTCTCGTTTTTAGATGTCAGCTTTGAATATTTACACATGTATGTTTTAACTAAATAATCATTGAAGTCATAAAATTAGTAAGAGAATGACAAATAAAATAGATGTCAAGGGACTGAACATATAACACAGTGATAAAAGGAAGAAAGAATAATAAAAAAACAAGATAAATTAAATTAGGCAAAGAATTGTACAGAAGGACAACTGAAAGATGATAGAAAGAGATATCTATTAAGGTCCCCTGACAAGTCATATAAAATTACTAAAATTTTCCTAAAATACAAGCATGATAGACAGATAGAATATATATTTATACATATATATATGATATAGATAGAGTAGAAAGAAATTTGATGAATAATATAAATATAGAGAGTTCATGTAACATACAATCATTGAGTGAACTTCTGGAGAACTCTGAAGCATGTGCCAAAATAAAACTTTCCAATTTAAATTTGTTTCAAATATTTGGCCACAGCTATGCATATTTCACAAAATTTTTTTATACATATTGATCTTCTTAGAATTATTTTATGTGTCAACATACTCTTAATTGACACATTGGGTTAACAAACACAAACCAATACAAACCTCAATCGGTGGAATATATTACCTCTGTTCAAGTAGTTGGGCAGTAAGTTCACTTTACCCAACAATATTGCAGAATATTTTAATTCTTCTTTATTATTTTCTAAATTTAGATAATTTGACCATATTTTATTATTTATTTATTTATTAACACCTATTTCTTTAAAAAAGATACAGCATTGAGGATATCTTAAAGGGAGATTATTCTTCAGCATTGTGGGTTAGCATTTTCAAAAGCCAAAGATGTCACTTATTAATCACCTAAGTTCTGAATTTTGTACCATTCTAATTACCACTGAACTTAATTTTTTATAAGAAATCTGAAAGATTTTTTTGGTCTTTGATCCCTTTTGTAAAATATTCAGGTTTCTTTCCTATTTCTTGAAGTCTACTTCAAACATTTAAGGATGTCATTTGGCATAAATCTACTGTGTGATCATTATATGAAAATTACCATTTTTGTATTAGCATATTTTACCACCCCAAGAGGCTGAACTTGGGAGATTTCTATTCCTCTGGCTCTATTCCATTATTCGTTGACTTGAGTTTCATTCTCCCACCAGGTCCTCTGTGGTAATTGAGGCCCAGCCTCTAGAACTGCTGTAACCATATTTGTTCAATCTTTAGGCATAATTCTATTACTAGTTGATCAAGAATTTAGCATTTGCTTAGAAATGGTGAGGGTATGCCATTTAACCATTGCACAGGAGTCCATTAGCTCTTGCATGGTTTCTATAATTTGGCAATTCCTGTAAGGTGGATATATTAAGGTTGGCTCTTTGAAAACCCTAGGTATTTTCTCTGTAGCCTTATGAGGCCATGTTGACATTGGTTCACCTTTAAAGTTTTCTGTGTGGATCTGAATATCTCTGTGATCTGTTTTAACAAGCTTTTCTAAAACTTTTATCTTGGCATTCATATTAATTTAGTTTCTAATGATGCAACAACAATAATCAAATAAAAATATTTATAATAGTCATTATAATATTCACATCTACATTGATTATTCTCTTCTTTAAAAGTTCCATATTCAAACTATCTGGAAAAATATCAAAGACAAAATGTCTTCCATGTTAAGAGTTCTTGGTTTTTAATGTGAACTTTTTTTTTCTGTTTTTATTTTTTTTTATTTTTTTCCTTCCTTCCTTCTTTATTTTGTATTTATCAAAAAAAACACAGTAAAAAGAATTTAAAATGTGGAAGAGTTAACAATAACTATACAGAGGATAAGAATCATAAGCATGGCTTATCAAGGGTGGAAATACAAATAAGATTGCTACACATATATTTTCTTTGTGTTCATCTTTCCCTCTGAATTTTTTTTCCAT
>PVIH01025381.1:0-20779 GCA_004025045.1 Sigmodon hispidus
GAAAATGAGAGCAGAAGCACAGAGTCAGAAGATGAATGGCCAGGACATGAGTGTGAAGGAGTGAGTGAAAAACAAAGCATGGCAGAGAAATGGTCAGAACTGCAGCGGGGGTATGATCATGACTGCAGGGGGATGGTCATGACTGCAGGGGGATGGTCATGACTGCAGGGGGATGGTCATGACTGCAGGGGGATGGTCAGGACTGCAGGGGGATGGTCATGACTGCAGGGGAATGGTCAGGACTGGTTTAGAGGAAGATACGAGCGATTATGTTTATGATAGTGGTTCTAAAATACTGCTATTATGTTGAAAGAATACTGTTTATGCATTCATTTACCACAGATTGAAAGAGGTCTTTTTTGAGAGGAAGAGATAGAGGCAAAGATGGATATTAGTTTTGAACTACCTATTAAAAAACTCAACGAACCATAAGGAAAATGGTGAAAATCCCTTTTGACTGAATAATGGGAGTACTTTTAGAATGAGAATGTTGTGATGAAGTCTACAGGAGAAAGAGAGATACAGAGAGATTAGAACAAACAAAAGTAGAAACAAAACAAAGAAGAAAGCTATCGATATGAGCATATAAGCCAGGTAAATGTAAGGAGGAGACATTTCTAATGCCAACTAGTAACAAGACCTTTAGCCTTGAGGTCACAGAGCCTTAAGTTTAGATCTCTGGGCAACTGAGGAAGAGTTTGAGAGAACCCCAAATGTAGAAGATTTGCTTGAAACCATTCTGAACCATGGCTACAAAGCACAGTGAATGCTAAAACACATACTAACTTATTATTACTTTTTCTTTAAGAACAAAAAAAGATTGTTTTCTATGATGATGTAAGTTTATGAGTTCAAGGTTAGAGAAATGGCTTGGTGGTTAACAGCAATGTTTGCTCTTTTAGAGGACTAGGGTTCAATTGTTAGCGTGCACATGGCAGCTCATAATTGTCTACCGTACCGCTTCCAGGGTTACAATTCCCTCCTAGGGCTTTTCAAGGCATCAGACATTCGTGGTACACAGAAATTCATACAGGCAAAACACTCAGAAACATAAAAACAAAAAAGCAGCATATACTCATTGGATTGCATTTTCTTAAAAGTCTAGGATACTTAATAAAAGACAAAAATCATGCACTAATATATCATCTAGGTACAAAGATTGTAATTTTAAAACCTTTATTTCTGTCATTTGTCCTAGAGAACCCTAGACTCTGACCATCTTTTCAAAAGTTTTAGAAATGGCTTTACACGTTTGGTTGCATCACATGCAATCTTATTACTAATATGTTTTCTAGGAAAAATTTAGCAATTTCTACTTTCAGGATACACAAGACTGATCATAATACTAAGTCGCTTTCCATTGTGACAAAGTACACGTTGAAAATCATCAGAAAAAAGGGAAAGGTCTGTTAGCTCACGGTTTCCAGGGTTTCAGACCTGTCTCTCAACTCTTCTGTGTCTTATCCTGAACATGCTGAGGGAGAACAGCATGGAGGGTCACAGGGGATGGAGCCAAGTGTCATCACAGCCAACAGGAGGCTGAAGGACTGAGAGGAAAAGGCCAGGGACAGGTATGTCCTTTAAAGGCACATAAAGTGACCTTCACACCAATTAGATACTGCACCCTACTCTCTGTCACCTCCCACTACGACCATGAAATCATGAATCCGTCAGTGCACTCATTCACTGATGATGAGGACAGGGTCCTCACTGTCATACGACCTCTCAGTGACTGGGTCTACCACCACCTGTGACAAGGCTTTCTGCGTGGGAGCCCACAGAAGCATTTCAAATCCAAACCAACACTCCCTATAGTCGGTAGTGTAGCGATTGAAAATAAGTCTGTTCCCCCAACTCACAAACCCAGTATAGTCATAGATCAGACAATCTTACAGAAAGACACTTTGCATAGTACTTGACCATTTCTCCTTAAAACTGTCCAAGTCAACAAAATCAAGGAGAACCTGAGAAACTGTCAGCCAAGAGGGCTCCAAAGAGACAATGACAAAATGTCATGTGGCATTCCAGAAGTAATGTGAGGATAGAAAAACGACACTGGGTTACAGGAAGGAGGGCAGTAGGGAATGTCCTAGGGTGTGTGAAGTCCTGCACTGAGTCTCCAGCAATGGAGAAGGGCAGCAGAGCTATCCCAGAGAAGCATGGATTTAGTCCTGATCTACTCATTGGCAACTCAGTTGGATAACTTTATATTAATGGAAAAATGCTGACAAGAGAGAAGCTGGGTATGGGGTGTATCTTCTGTAATGTAAAGCAATTCTGAAAGTTTATGGAAAAGTAAGCAAGGCATACGAACAACTATAACAGGCACTGAAGTAAATAGATGAGAAAACACATTCTAATAAAGCTGCTCAAAGTACAAGTCTATCTGTACCTAACCAGGTGGGTCTCATGTGATATCTAAGCCTTTCTAGAAAGAGCCAGAGACCACAGATGGAGTTCTTGAAGAGGACTGCATATTAACACATATGGTTATCCTATTGATTGTTGTATAGTGGTCGAGAGCATAGACCCTGGGCCCAGAATGTCTAATATCGACCCTTCTGCCACTGGTTTTTGTATGGTCTCACAGATCTGTGCCTGGATTGTTCAGAATGTAAAGTATTGATAAGACTGACTGGTCACTTTGAGAAGGAAATGTGTTGCTATTTATGTAGCAATTAGAACCATGCTAAATATCTATAGTTATAAATGTTTTTTAATAAATCATGAAAAAAACCCTGCTACGTTTTTTGTGTGTGCGTGTGTGCACGTGTGTGTGTGCACACACATGTGGCAGTGCATATGAACATTTATGCAAATGTATGTTAAAGCCAGAGGCCAATGTCATATGTTTTCCTTAATCACTCTGTATCTTATTTTTGAGACAACATCATCTCTTCCTGAGCCAGAAGCTTGCCATTTGACTAGGTTGGCTGGCATCGAGTTTGGAGGGTCTTCCTATCTCCTCCCCAGACAATGGTGCTGCAGGGATGTGCCACTGTGGTGAGATTTTTTTTTTTAATGTAAGTACTGGAAATTTGAACTCATGTCCTTATACATGTGCAGCTGTGCTTTTACCCACTGAGCCATCTCTCATGCCCTAAATTGTAGTTACTTTTAATGTTTATATTTATTTTCAAGTTAACTAATCTTTTTTTTCTTTTCTTTTGCTATTAGATTTCTTTTGCTGTGTTTTATTTCTAACTTCTTTTGCTAAATGCCTTCTTGTTTTAGTTACAGTCATCTTGTTTAACACAAATGTAAGACTGTGAATTTGGCTGTAATTATAGATTTGGCTGCATTACATAAGTTTTATTTATGCAATAAACACATTGTCCACATTTTCTAGCTATACTGTAAGTATAATTTGAATTTTCCACCAATAATATGCATAAAATGGAATTTTAATAATTAAAATGCTTATTTTTCTTTGTTTTTTTAAATAGACATTTGACGGCTGATAAAATGGCTCCATGGAGAAAATGCTTTCCATGAACACTTGGGAACTTGAGTTCAGATCTCTAGAATCTGTGAGAAAAGTGGGTCATGCAGTGAGTGTCCGTGATTCCTGCACAATAGAAACAGGAGGAATCCAGGGATTTGCTGGCTAGCTAGTCTATCCAATCTTGAACTCCAGGTTTAGTAATAGACCCCTTATCAAAAATAAGGTAATAATGATTGAAGAAGTTACCCAACATTGACCTCTGGCCTCCACACATGATCACATGGTCACATGCACCTTTACACATCCATGAACACACATACATACATAACACATAAACACACACACACACACACACACATTCACATACACACACAAATGCTTTTTACTCATTTTTAGATTCATTGCCCTGTTGTCAGAAAGGGTGCAGAACCATTTAATGATTAGAAGACTTATTTGGTTTTTCATAATCAACAACTTTCACATACTAATTTAAATATAAAAAAGAGATTTATATGGTTTGAAAAGCATTGAATATTCCAGGAGGTTTTTGAAAACAGGAGTTTCTCCTAAAGTCCTGTCCTATTCTGTGTCTTACCTTGCTATCTTCTTTCTGTCTCTTATCTTTTCAGGTATTTGGAGGTCTCTCCATGCCTCTCTGTGACTATTTCATCTTTTAATTCATCTATTGTAAGGAACATTCATTGTCTTTATACCATGGAATGTGAAAGTTTTCACCTTTACATTAGATCTATCCTTTCCCCAGTTTTTAAAATTTCTTTAAAATAATTTTAAGTGTGTGTGTGTGTGTGTGTGTGCACATGTGCACATGTGTCCACAGAGGCCAGAATTGGGCATCAAGTGTTCCTGGAGTGTGAGGCAGAGTAAGTTGTCTCATGTGGGCTCTGGGAGCCAACTCTAGTCTTCTACAAGAACTTTTAACTGCTCAACCATCTCTCCAGCTTCTGTTCCCTAATATTTAATAGTTAGTAAGTCTTTTAATTATTTGGTTAATTGTCCTTAAAATATTAATTTTCCATGTTTGACTGGATATTTATTTATTTTGCTATATTAAAATGAATTTTTACATTTCTAATAATTATGTTTCTAATAAATAAAATAACTTTTATTTATATTCTTCCATAATCCAATGGGGAAGCATTTTTCTAATCCAGAGTAATGATCCTGTTCTTCTGCTCTTTTCTTTTGTTTTTAGATGTGTTGATTTTTTTTTATTACTTATCTTGTACAGGCATGTAAAAGTTATAAATATAAATCAACATTTTCCATCATATTGCACACTTTCTCTTAAATTCTACAGTTTAAAAAATTTTAATGGTATGATCTTTCCTCTCTATCCTTTAAATTTTTGACTAATATGAAAAAAACCCCAACTTTCAAATTTTTCATGAGTATTCTTGCTAAGAGTGTTGTTTATCAGTGCTGGAAAGATGGCTCAGCGGTTAAGAGCACTGACTGTTCTTCTGGAGGACCTGAGTTTGATTCCCAGCATCCACATGGCAGCTAACAACTGTCTGTAATTCCAACATCTGACACCCTTACACAGTTATACATGCAGGCAAAACACCAATTGACATAAAATAAAATAAAAAGTGTTGTTTATCTATTGTTAGGATATTTATTATACAGACTGGAGAGATGGCTCAGTAGCTGAAAGTACATACTGCTTTTGCAGAGGACCTGAGTTTACTTTCCAGCACCCACACAAGTGGGTGGCATGCAAGTGCCTATACTTATGCTCCAAGAGATCCAATGCCTGTGGTCTCCATGGGCACTCACACTTACAAGCACATACCTACACATAGACACAAGCACATATTCACATAATTAAAAATTAAAAAAGATTCATTTTGATGTGTCTTTGTTAGATCTAATTATTATTTATATTTGTTTCTTTATGCTTTCTTGAAATCTAAGTTTATGCTACATCAATATATATTTCTTTATGTTTCTAATAATTCTACTTTTATTTATATTCTTTCGTAACCCATCAGTAAAGCAGAGAAGTGTTCCTGTGGCTCTTACCCTTCCCAGTGCTTGTCTGCCTCTCAAGACAGCCTGCGATTTGTACATCCACAGCTAACAGTTAGTCATCTTTTCACTTTTGTATTTATTTGTAGAAAATTTTGTTTCTTGGGCATTTATTATATTTATCTTGAGTGTTATGTTTACTGATTTCATGTAAAGTACATTCTATACTATGCAAGTATCTAAGTCTTTATATTAAGTTAAACATTGATCAGATGGAGTCTACCTTCAAGTATGTTTCTGAAGAGTGTACATAATTTATAAGTCCCTTTGTTTTCAGAATGCCTCCTGCTTTCCTTGACTGAGTCATTGTTTAGTCATTGTTATATGTATGTATATAGATATATAGATACACATATATGTTCAGTCACTGTGTGTATTTGTTATTTTTGTGACATTAAATGCATGTTTACTTATTATGAGATTTGGCTCATATAACTATGAATGCCAAGAAGTTCCCATCTGTGGTGAACAAGCTAGAGATCCTGAGAAGACAGTACTGTACTGAGCCTGGGTCTGAATATTCAAGAACCAGCAGCTGTCTTCTAAAGGCAAAAGAAAGTATTTTTTCCAGGCCTAGGAAAACCAGTCAAAGGAAGTTTCCTCTAATCCATGATAGTGCATGTAGACACCTGTGTTGATGGTATGTATTTTTTTTTTGAAGAAAACATATTGAGCATGAACACTAAGTCATAAAATCAGACGGAAGAGCATGTTGCCCAGCCAGACATTATCAGTGTAATCACAGACACATTTAGATGAAAATTAGCCTCATAAGCAAAATAGTGCTAATAGTTTCCATCTTAGAGATCTGTCGTAGTAGCAAAGTCATAAAGACCATGTGAAGGCCTGGGACACAGATGCTTTGCAATATTGTAAAGACAGGCTGACATATAGCACTTAGGCACAAATTATCCTTATTGTCAGAGTTGGACAAGTACAAATGGTTTTAATTTGGATTTGTGACTGGACAACCTTTTACCTGTGCTCAATTTGGTCATTCACTTAAACTCTTCTGTAAACTGTCTGGACAAGTCTTTTGTCCATAATACAATTCTATTATATCTTTTCTTTTTGCTGTTATAATGATTCTTTATGTGTTTTAAAGGTTGGAGCCTTGTCAGCAAATATTTTCCCCATTATACCACTAATCAGTCTCAATATTCACATCCCTCTTTTTGAGACAGTCTCATGTAGCCTAGGCTAGCCTTTCTGTTTAGCTAAGAATGACCTTGAACTTTTTATCTTTGAGTTTCTGCCTTCCAAGTGCTGAAGCAGGCATGGACCATGAAGCCTGGCCTGTGTGGTGCTTGACATTGAACTTCCAAAGACTTTTTGCACATTAGTCAAGCACAATATTAACTATGCCACCTCCCAGTCATCTCTACACTTTTTAAAAACTGTCTTTTTTGATAAGCAAAAGTTATGAATTTTGGTTAGGTGCACATGGAAGTTTAAACTGTCAACTTCACATAACCTTGAGTCTGATGGAGGGGTTATCCAGATGGAGTGCTTTTTGTGGTCATGTTTTGGGGTGATTCTCTTGTTAACTGATATAAGAAGACCTAGCCTACTGTGGATGGCATCATTACCAGGGTAAAAGGATTTTGAGCAGAATAAGAGAGGAGAGAGCTAGCTGAAAACAAGCAAATGGAGATGTGTTAATTCTCTCTTTGCCCTGAACCCAGGGCTCTGGTGTGACTAGCTGTCCTCACTCCCTGCCCCCTTAATCACTGTGCTATGGTCTGTACCAGAAAGTGTTAGCAGAAGCCCCTTTCTCTCCCAGGTTGCATATTGTCAGGACATTTTATCACAGCAGTAAAAATGAAATTATAAAAATATAGTTTATCAGCTTCTTGGAATGGTTTGTGGGTTTGTATCATGCCTAAAAAACTATCTAGTTACGATCTGGGAGTGCAAATGTTTCCTGCTTGCCCTGTCTCGACCTACCTGATTGTGTTTGTATCACGTTAAAGTCTATGGATAATTTTTATAACTTCTTGTTCATGTTGTAAGACAAGTGTCAGAGTTTACTTTTCTATTTATAGATATTTAATTATCCCCATACAACCTGGTAAGTAGACATCACTGTATTCATTAAATTGCCTCAGCACTTCTACTGGAGATTAGATAAGCATGTATGGGTGGACCAAGTTCATGAGTCCCCGTTTTATTTTTTTCCTTTCTTTTATGTCTGTACCAATCTATGTATTTATATTTTTGTAGTACCACATTGTTACAATTGCTGTTTTTTAGAATGAATGGGAAATCAGGGAGGTAAGTATTGCAGTAAGAATTTCTGGCCCAGACTCTTTGGTCTATGGCTCAGACATATTCCTTGCTAGCTCTTACAACTTAACTCATTTCTGTTCATCTATATCTTGCCATGTGGCTCATGGCTTACCTGTACCCCATTACATCTTGCTTCTTGGGAGGCTAGAACTCCTCTCTCCTGACTCCACCTTCCTTTCTCTTTATCTATGCTTGGGTTGCTGGCCTGACAATAAGCTGACTCACCATATGCCAAAGCAATTTCTTTATTATCCAATGATAATTCACACTATACAGAAAGACATCCAACCTCAAAGTATGCAACATTTTTCTTTTACAAATGTGTGTGTGTGTGTGTGTGTATGTGTGTGTGTAGTTCTAAGTTTGAATCCTTATATAACTTTTATAGTTAACTTAAATTTTTCTATAAAGGTCTATTGGTTTTGTTTTGTTTTGATATAGGGTCTTGAGAGGTAACTCAAGCTGGCCTGGAAATCTTGATTCTCCTGTCTCAGCTTCCTAAGTACTAAGGATACAGTGCTGTGCCATCAGCATACCTGGCTGTGTTAAAACTGTTATTGGCTTTGTTTTGAATCTACAGATACATTTGGAGACAGACATCTTAATCACATTGACCCTTCAAATCAAAGAACATACTGTATCTCTTCATTTGTTTAGACCTAATTTGCTAATTTGTCTCTGGAATATTCTGTCTTTTTGAAATAACTTTTAGTTTTATTTCATTTTTTTTGATGTTGACTTCAACATTTAACAAGATATTTAAAAAGTGATTTTGCTGATGAATTCATCTTTCCCTTTAAGTATAAAGCACTTACTCTGACAAATCCTTAAGGCTAGCTTCATTAGCGGAGAGCACAGGGCTCCCTGTTCCACAAAATGCTACATGAATCTCTCATGAATTGTAGAAACAGAAAATATCTCTAAGTCATGAAATATGATAATCTTGACTTTAAAAGGTTTAATTCAATAGCCTGAGATCTTGCTAAATTCCCCCATTAGTTCCAGAAGTCTCTCCACCTCCTCCTGAAGGTTTTCTA
This sequence comes from Sigmodon hispidus, assembly GCA_004025045.1. NCBI lineage: Eukaryota > Metazoa > Chordata > Mammalia > Rodentia > Cricetidae > Sigmodon > Sigmodon hispidus. Next base: position 8,821 of record PVIH01025381.1, read on the forward strand.
TACAAATAGTCATATTACTTGCACACAGAGTCTGCCTCCCTCCCTTCCAGCTTCTATGCCTTTTTATCTCTTTTCACAGACACTGCTGGTAGCATCAGCTCTGAGTGGAAATGGACAGAGACCCCAGGGCTTGGCCTTCTGATCTTGAGGGATTGAGCTCAAGCTTTCATCATAAATCATGATGTTGGCTGCAGGTTTGCTTCATACACACCTTTTGCTACATAGAAGATGGTTCATCTCTTCATAGTTTGCTGACAGGTTCTCACGAGTGATGGGAAAAATTATGTATAAAGACTCATTTTTTATCCATGTATCCCCTTTTTCAAACTCCCATCCCCTTCCAGCCCCTCCTAGTCATTCTTTCTTCTCCCCATCTCCTTATCTTCTCCCCAGCAAGGGCAGAAGTTCCCAAGGTCCCATGTTCAGCATCCACTCCAGGCAGATCTGCTTTTCTCACCCCAACATCAAGGTTGGGTCAGGTGTTCCTCTGGGGGGAATGGGCTCCAAGGTGCCTGTCCAAGGTGCTTCAGATTCCAAGCTGTTCAGTGGTTGTGGTTTGCAGCTTGGACATGCTTTGCTTTTTGTTTGAAGTCCACTAATGAGTGAGTACATCCCCTGCTTATCTTTCTGGGTTTGTGATACCTCTCTCAGGAGGATATTCTCCAAATCCATCCATTTGCCTGCAAATTTTAGGATATCATTTTTTCTTGCTGCTGAGTAGTACTCCATTGTGTAGATGTACCAGTTTGTTAATCCATTCTTCAGTTGAGGGTCATCTAGTTTGTTTTCAGATTCTTGCTATTACGAATAATGCTGCTATGAACATAGTTGAGCTAATGCCTTTGGAGTGCGACTGTGCATCCTTAGGGTATACACCCAGAAGTGATATTGCTGGATCCTTGGGGAGATGGATTCCCAGTTTTCTGAGGAACCCCCATATTGCGTTCCAGAGTGGCTGAACAAGCTTGCACTCCCACCAACAATGGAAGAGTGTCCCCCTTGTTCCACATCCTCTCCAGCATATGCTGTCATCTGTGACTTTTATTTTAGCCAATCTGACAGGTGTCAGGTGGTATCTCAAAGTTGTTTTGATTTGCATTTCTCTGATGGCTAAAGATGTTAAGCACTTTTTCAAGTGCCTTTTAGCCATTCATAATTCTTCTGCTGAGAATTCCCTTTTTAGTTCTGAACCCCAGTTATTGATTGGGTTATTCAAGGTTTTGGGCTCTAGATTCTTGAGTTCTTTATATATTTTAGAGATCAGTCCTCTATCACTTGTAGGGCTGGTGAAAATCTTTTCCCATTCTGTAGGCTGTTGTTTTGTCCTATTGACTGTGTCCTTGGCTTTACAGAAGCTTCTCAGTTTCAAGTCCCACTTATTGATTGTTGTTCTTAGTGTCTTTGCTATTGGTGTTATATTTAGGAAGTGGACACCTGTGCCAATTCATAGAAGGGTTATTTCCCACTTTCTTTTTTATCAAGTTCCGAGTGGCTGGGTTTATGTTGAGGTCTTTGATCCACTTGGATTTGAGTTTTGTGCAGGGTGACAAACTTGGATCTATTTGCATTTTTCTACACACTACTGTCCAGCTATGCCAACACCATTTGTTAAATATACTATCTTTTCTCCATTAAATATTTTGGGCCTCTTTGTCAAAGATCAGGTGTTCATAGGTTTTTGGGTTAATGTCTGGATCCTCAATTTGATTCCATTGATCGACAAGTCTATTTTTATGCCAGTACCAGGCTGTTTTTACTACTTGCTATACTTTTTATAGTATAACTTGAAGTTGGTAATGGTGATGCCTCCTGAGGTTCTTTTGTTGAGCAAAATTGTTTTGGCAATCCTGGCTTTCCTGTTATTCCAAATGAAATTGTGTATTGTTCTTTCAAAGTCCGTAAAATATTGTGTTGGAATTTTGATGGGCAGTGCATTGAATCTGTAGATTGCTTTTGGTAGACTTGCCATTTTTACTATGTTGATCCTACCTATCCAGGAACATGGTCGATCTTTCTATTTTCTGATATTCTCTTTTATTTCTTTCTTCAGGGATTTAAAATTTTTGTCAAATAGATCTGATACTTCTTTGGTTCTAGTTACCCCAAGGTATTTGATGCTATTTGCAGCTATTATAAAGGGTGATACTTCCCTTATTTCTTTTTCAGCCCTTTTATCTTTAGTGTATAGAAGGGCTACTGATTTCTTTGAGTTAATCTTGTATCCTGCTACATTGCTGAAAGTATTTATCAGCTATAGGAGTTCCCTGGTAGAATTTTGTGGGTCACTTATGTATACCATCATATCATCTGCAAATAGAGATAGTTTCACTTCTTCTTTTTCAATTTGTATCCCCTTAATCTCCTTTTGTTCCCTTAGTGCTTTAGCTAAAACTTTGAGAACTACATTGAATAGATAATTGGAGAGAGGACATCCTTGTCTAGTTCCTGATTTTAGTGGGATTGCTTTGAGTTTTTCTCCATTAAGTTTGATGATGGCTATTGGCTTCTTGTAAATCGTCTTTATTATATTGAGATATGTTCCTGTATTCCTGATCCCTCCAGAGCTTTTATCATAAAGGAGTGTTGGATTTTGTCAAAGGCTTTTTCAGCATCTAAAGATATGATCATGTGGTTATTTTCCTTTAGTTTGTTTATATGATGGATGACATTTACTGTTTTTTATATGTTGAACCATCCCTTCATTTCTAGAATGAAGCCTGCTTGGACATGGTGGATGATATTTTTTATATATTGTTGTATACGGTTTGCCAAAATTTTGTTGAGAATTTTCGCATCAATATTCATGAGGGAAATTGGTCTGTAATTCTCCTTCTTTGTTGTGTTTTTGAGTGGCTTAGGTATTAGGGTAATTGTGGCCTTATAAAAAGAATTTGCCGATATTCCTTCAGTTTCTACTGTGTAAAACAGTTTGAGGAGTAATGGTAGTAATTCTTCTTTGAATGTCTGGTAGAATTCTGCACTGAAACCATCTAAACCTGGGCTCTTTTTCTTGGGAGGCTTTTAATGACAGTTCCAATTTCCTTTAGGGTTACATGTCTGTTTAGGTAATTAATCTGGTTTCATTTAATTTTGGTAAGTGGTAAGTGTTCAGAAAGTTGTCCATTTCTTGTAGGTTTTCCATTTTTGTGGAATATAGATTTTCTAAGTATGATCTGATAATTCTCTGGATTTCCTGGGGGTCTGTTGTTGTGTCCCTCTTTTCATTTCTGATTTTGTTGATTTGGATACTCTCTCTCTGCTTTTTGGTTAATTTGGTTAATGGTTTATCTATCTTGTTGATTTTTTCAAGGAACCAACTCTTTGATTTATTGATTGTTTGTATTGTTCTTTTTGTTTCAATTGCATTGATTTCAGCTATAAGTTTGATTATTTCCTGCTTTCTACTCCTTCTAGGTGAGTTTGCTTCTAATTGTTCTAAGGCTTTCAGCTGTGCTGTTAGTTCTCTAGTGTGGGATTTCTCTAGGCTTCTCATATAGGCATCTAGTGCTGTGAATTTTCCTCTTAAAACTGCCTTCATTTTGTCCTATTAGTTTGGGTACATTGTGGATTTATTTTTGTTAAATTCTAGGAAGTCGTTGATTTCTTTCTTAATTTCTTCCATACCCAGAGGTGGTTCAGTTGAATAATGTTTAGTTTCCATGAGTTAGTAGGGTTTCCTTGTTTTTTGATGTTGTTTAACTCTAACTTTAGGCTCTGGTGGTCTGATATGATACAAGAGATGATTTTCATTTTTTTGGATCTATTGATATTTGCTTTATGACCAATTATGTGGTCAATTTTAGAGAAAGTTCCATGTGGTGCTGAGAAATATGTATATTCCTGTGAGTTTGGGTGGAAGCTTCTGTAAATATCTATTAAATTCATTTGCATCATAACCTCTGTTAGAACCCTTATTTCTCTGTTGAGTCTCTGTCTGGTTGACCTATCCAGGGTTGAAAGTGGGGTATTGAAGTCTCCCAGTATTAGGGTGTTAGAACTGATGTGGGATTTGAGTTTTAGTAGTGTTTCTTTTACATAGATGGGAGCCCTTATATTAGGGGCATAAATATTCAGATTTGAAATCTCATCTTGATTATTTTATCCTGAGATGAGTAAGTAATGTTCATCCTGGTCTCTTTTAATTGATTTCGGTTTGAAGTTTACTTTGCTAGATATTAGGATGGCAACACCACCTTGTTTCTTAGGGCCATTTGATTGGAAAATCTTTTCCAAACCCTTCACTCTGAGCCTGTGTCTGTCTTTGCGGTTGAAGTGTGTTTCTTGTATGTAGCAGAAGGATGGCTTCTGTTTTTGTATCCATCGTGTGTGTTTTTATAGGTGAGTTGAGTCCATTGATATTAAGGGACATTAGTGACCATTGATTGATATTTCCTGCTATTTTTGGTGATAGCTTGTATGTATGTCTTTTCTTTGGGCTTTTCTTCTGAGGGATTATCGATTTTTTGTGGTTTCATGGGTGTATTTGGGATCCTTAAGTTGGAGTTTTCCCTCTAATGCTTTCTGAAGGGCCAATTTGTGGATAGGTATTGTTTAAGTCTGACTGATGTATCTATTTCCTTTATTGAGTCTTCTACTACAGGGATTCTCTCTTCCATCTCTTGGATTCTGTTGGTTATGCTTGAATCTGTGGTTCCAGTTCTTTTCTTCAGGTTTTCTATTTCTAGCTTTGGCTTAGTTTGTGCCTTCTTTATTGCTTCTATTTCAATTTTTAATTCCTGGAATGCTTCTTTCACCTGTTAGTTTTCTTTTTCTTGGTTTTCTTTATTTTCTTTCAGGGATTTATTCATTTCTTACAATTTTTTATTTGTATTTTCTTCTATTTAAGTTAGTTTTTTAATATCCTCTTTTAAGGCTTCTATTAGTTTTATAAAGCTGTTTTTAAGGTCATTTCCTTCTGTTTCCTCTTCATTGTTATGTTTAGGCCTTGATGCTGTAGAATCACTTGCTTCTTCTGGTGGTATCTTGTTGATTTTTGTATTGTTGTATGTATTCTTGCACTGGTGTCTGCCCATTGTTTCAATTCACTCTTGGTCAGCTCTTGGTTGTCTCTTAGTCAGTTGTTGGCCTGGGGGTTCTTAGTCGGCTTTGGGTCCAGAGGATGGGCTACTTTCCTGCAGTTGCAAGTTTGGACTTCAGAGGCTGTGTTTTGTCTCCAGCTGGGGTTTGGAGAGTAGAAGTCTCTGCTTGGCCTGAGGGAAGGGATGACCCTTACCTCTTTCCTCTTATCTGTGTGCCCAGGGGCTTGGCCGCTCTTGTTTGCACAGATTGTGGCCCTCAGAGGCTGTGTTTTGCTTCTGGTCTGGGGTTGAGAGAGTAGAAGTCTCTGCTTGGTCTCTAGCTGTGTGTCCAGTGGCTCAGCTGTTCCCCTTTCCCCTCTCCTTTTAAAAACATGTATGTGTTTGTGCATGTGTGTGAATGCATATGTTTTTGTGTTGTGTTGTGTGTGTGTGTTTCTGCATGTATATTCACAAGGAGACCAAAGATAACCTTAGATATCATTCCTTAGGTTTGATTTTTTGTTGATCTTGATTTTGGAGATAGAATCTCTTGCTGGCCTATAACTTGACAAGTAGGCTCTCCACTTTATGTACTAAGGTTATATTGCATGCTTCCATACTTGAAATTTTTTTTTTTTTTGCTTAAACAAAGCAAATAGACTTTTTTCTCTTAAGAAAGATGTGGCCACATTGAGGGGTCTCAGTGGCTTTTCCACAGATGTCCCTTGTCCCTATAGAGGTCTTCCTTGTCAGGTGACTCAGCACCAATATTTCATATCTTCTTCTTTCCCTTTCTTATTCCTTTAAAAATGTTTTTTCCATATGTACCACTGCTCCCCCTCTCCTTGCTTCTCATTGTCCCTCCCTTGGCCTCCTCCCACCCCATCTCCCATCCATTTCCCAAGGAGGGCAAGGAGTCCCAAGGTGGGTCAGTTCAGTCTAGCATATCCAATTGAGGTAGATCTGAGTTCGTCATCACAGTGTTAAGGCTGGGTTAGGTGTTCCTCTGTAGGAAATGGGCTCCAAGATGCCAGTTCATGGACAGGAACATAGTCTGATCCTACTCCAAGAGGCTCCACTAACTGTCCATGCCACTTGACAGGCATCTGCCTTTGGAGGGTTTAGTTCCTTTCCCTGAAGGTTCCTTAGGGGTTGTTTCTGATTCAGTGAGCTCCCAATAGCTCCAGTCAGCCATCTCTGTGGGTCTCCTCATGATTCTGATCCCCTTGTTCATTTTCCCTCCTCATGTCTTTCTTTTCTACTGGACTGGGAGCTGGACTGGGTGCCCAGTCATGGATCTCTGCCTTTGCCTCCATTCATTGCTGGATGAAAGTTTAACAATGACAATTAGCCATACTTGAATTTTTTTAAAAAAAAAATTTAATGAAGTTTCTGGAGGACCAACTTCAGGTCTTTGTGCTTTATTAATTGAGTTACTTCTCTAGTCCATCATTTTATTATCTTTTAATGAAAACATTTTTATTTTGTGTGTCTAGGTGCTTTGCCTACATGAATGTCTATATAACACTTTCTTGAAAGAAAGCCAGAAAAGGGCATCAGATCTCTTGGAAACTGAAGTTAGAATCAGTTGTGAGCTGCCATGTGAATGTAGGGAATTGAACCTGGGTCCTCTGCAAGAGCAGCCAGTTTCTTAATCCATTGAGCCATCTCTCTGCCTCCTATTTTGACTCTTTTCTTTAGAACAATGCCACATTAACTTTGAAAAGTTAAGAATATCGAACCAGCTTTTTAATGAATTGCATAAGAATATACCTTCAAACTAATAAATAAGTTAAAAATTAAGATACTGAGCTGGGCAGTGGTGATCCCACCTTTAATCCCAGCACTTGGGAGGCAGAGGCAGGTGGCTTTCAGTGAGTTGGATGCCAACCTGGTCTACAGAGTGAGATTCAAGACAGGCTCTGAAACTACACAGAAAAACCCTGTCTCTAAAAACTAAACAACAAAAAATTAAGATACTAAAATAAACAAAGATAAAATAAGGGAAGAAAGAAATAGAGTTTTATAAACTTATAAAATACAACAGTGAGGGGCTGAAGGGAAGGCCATTCTGCGTTGGCAGTTATTTATTCACTTAAAAATATTTTAAAGATGTTCCATTTTCTTCCAGCTTCCATTGTTTCTGCTGCAATTTGCGATTCTTCTCAGTGTCTTTGCTGTATGTTGCCTCCCTCAGCTATTTCACAACTCTGTCTTTGTTTCTGCTTCTCAGCACTTAGATGGAGTTCCTCACATTGAAGTTTCTTTAGTTTTATAAATCTGTAACTGTAGACATTTCATAAATTTGTTTTTCATTAACTAATTAATTGCTTGCTTAATCAATTTTAAGAGTGGGTCTTTCTATGTAGATCAGGCTGGACTTGAACTTGTAGGCATTTGCTTGTTTCTGTCTCCTAAATGCTAGGATTAAGTATGTACCATCATGCTCAGCTTGGGATTTCTTTTTAAATATATGTTTTCTCTGCCCTATTCTTTTCCCAAGTGAGACATCTTAGAACCACTAGTGCATTTGTCTCCAAAGGTTTATTTATTTTCTTCAGTGCTTTTTTTTCATCTCTTTTCTTGAGTTGAATAATGTATTTATCCATGTTTAAGTTTACTTTATTAGTTTACATTTTGTTTTAGCTGGCACTAGTGTAACGACTTAACTGGAAGGATGTAGAGTCATTGATGGGGGATGTTCAGAACTGCTGTCTATCTGTAATCCAAATCCGTTAGCTGTTTTCTATTTTAGCTGGCCATGTGTAACTCATGGGTGAGTCAGATCTTGGTGCTGGTTTAATGACAGAATTTGGTGTGTTTCTTCTTATCTCTTCTCAGCTAACTCTCTGATAATCTAGTTTCCATAGCATACCCCGTCCCCGCCCTGTTATTTTCAGCTGTAAAGTAACAACTTTTTCTTGAAATTTGTATCATGTTATGTTGGCCATAATTTTGGTTACCCTCAGAACACACTTAAGAAACTAGATGTGATGGTTTTCTGTACAACTTTTATTGCCCTCTTAGTTTGTAGAGACCTCTGGCATTTATGTTTTTTTATTTCAATTCATTTTATTTACAAAATAAAATTTTATTTATTTTACATACCAACCACAGATCCCATTTTCATCTCTCTTGCTCCCCCAAGCCTTCCCCCTGTCCCTTCCTCCAAAAGGGTAAGGCCTCCCATAGGGAGTTATCAAAGCCTGGCACATTCAGTTGAGGCATATCCAAGCACCTCCCCACTGCATCAAGATTGAGCAAAGCCTTCCACCATAGGTAATGGGCTCCATAAAGCCAGCTCATGAACCAGTGATAAATGCTTATTCCATTACTTGGGGCCCCTTAAATAGTCTAAGCTATACAGCTGTCCCCTTTATGAAAAGAGCCTAGTCCAATCCCATGTTGGCTCCACAGCTGTTGATCTAAAGTTCATGAGTTCCCATGAGCTTGGCTCAGTTATCTCTCTAGATTTCCCCCTCGTGATCTTGACACACATCCCCTTGCCCATATAATTCCTCTTCCCTCTCTTTGACTGGACTCCTGAAGCTTGGCCTGGTGCTTAGCTGAAGATGTCTGTATCTGCTTCCCTCAGTTACTGGATGAAGGCTCTATGCTGACAGGGTATTTACCAATCTGATTACTGGGGTAGGCCAGCTCAGGGACCCTCTTCACTATTGCTAGTAGACTAAACTTGAGTCCTTTTTGTGGATTTCTGGGATTTTTCTGGTACCAGGTTTCTCCACAACCCCATAATGTCTCCCTTTATAAAGATACAGGGCTCCAAAGAAGCTAGTAACAAGGACGACTTTAAGAGGGATGCATGAATCACTCCTGGAAAGAGAAATAGAGACCTCCAGAGTAAACTGGGAGTGTGTGTGTGCATGTAGGGGGAGCAATAGACAAAGGGGATACGGGAGAATGAAAGGTATTTTTTTCTATTAACCCTCATCTTGCTGAAGCTAGTTTGATTGTGCTTCTGTGTTTTCTAAAAACATAAGAGAAGCCATTTATTATGGATTCCAGGACTCTTACAGACCAGGCAGAATGGCTTAATAGCATAGGTACAGCTTAAGCAAGTATGTGTTATATATCATACAACAAATTTCTTGCAAACTTAATAACTCAATAAAAGGTAGATTTATTATGTTACACCTGATGTGGGATGTCTTTTTGTATGCTATGAATTACCATTGGATAATAAAGGAGCTGTTTTCACCTATGGCAAAGCAGCTTTTAGGCAGGTAGGAAATCCAAGCATAGATAAAGGGGAAAAGGGCAAGATCAGGGAGAAATACTGGAAACTGCCTCCCAAGAGAATAAGATGTAATGAAACACAGGTAAAGCCACTAGCTACATGGCAATACACAGGTTAATGAAAATGGATTGAGTTAGGTTGAAAGATCCAGCAAGTAATGAGCCTGAACCGTAAGCCAAACAGCTTGTAACTTATATAAGCCTTAGTGGAATTATTTTGGGCTATGCAACTGTGGGACTGCAGGTCTGGACCTTGGGCTGGACAGGCCAGAAACTTCTGAATACAAATGGAGCTCCAATGTGGGGCACTTACATCCATATAAAACCTGAGAAAGCCAAAAAAGGTTCTAGAGCACAGAAATGGAGCAAAAAACAGCTTTTGAGTTGTGTCTCTCAGGTTGGTACAGAGATGCCATGGCATGGCATAGAGGCTTAAACTACATAATGTTGGATTTGCAGTGTGTAGTTTAAGCTGCAACAAGGCCAGTTCCTGAAGTCTTACAGGAGCCTTGATGTAAGTACAAGCTGCATATGATGGATTTAAGTTTCTGTTTGATGTAAGATTTTTTTTCTGTATACTGTGAATATCATTGGATAATAAAAGATCTGTTTTGGCCTATGGCAGAGCATCTTAGAAGGAGGTGGGATATCCAAGCATAGATACAGGAGGAGGGCAGAGTCAAGAGAGATATAATTCACCCACCCAAAAAGCAAGTATAATGGAGTATAGGTAAGCCAAGGGCCATGCAGCAGGACAGATTAATAGAAATGGGTTGAGTTAAGATGCAAAAACTAACTAGCAATAAGCCTAAGCCATAGGCTAAACAGCATGTAAGCATCTGAGTCATTATTTGGGGCTAAGTAGCAGTGGGGCTGTGGGTGAGTCCCAACCTTGGGCTGGATTGGTCAGAAACTTCTTGCTACAAATGGCACTCTAATGTGGGTTACTTACATCTGCATAAAAGCCTGAGAAAGCTTAAAAAGGATTCTAGATTACAGAAACAGAGACAAAAGCAGCTTCCAAGTTGTATTTCTGAAGTGGGTCATGGTATAGAGACTAAGTGGCATTTGGAAACAACAGGTGTTCTCAAAGTCTCACAGAAGCCTCAGTACAAGCATGAGCTACATATGACAGATTTAAGTTACTGGTCTTACAGGCAAAAAGGGAGCAGAGTCAAAGATGACTTCTTAGCTTTCTGGTAGCAAGAAGATATGTGGCTTTTTAAAAGCAGGCTTCCTGATTCATCATTAGGGGCAAAAACCAGCACAGGGCTTTTTTTATGAAGCCCTTCTGCCAAATACTTAAATGGAGTTCATGAGCAGTGGGCAGCAGTACTCTTCTTAGTGGCAGGATGGACTCTAAAACTCCCCAGAGTCAGGTAAACATGAATCCTGCCTATAACTCTACACCATATTGAAAAGCCAAGTCAGCCAGAGCCAGCAGCTAATGTAACTTTAAAACTCTCTTTGTTAAAACATAACTAAAGGTAAGCAATAAAACAGATTCAGATGGAGAAGGTATCTAAACAGGTTATGATGTGTATAAAATGTACATAGGCTTGGGAGAGAAAAGAAAAAGCATCAAGAAACATTTTATTAAAAAAGAAAGTAATAACAGTATATATATGTCACATAAAGATGGAAAATATACTAAGCATTTATATTACATCTATTATTGCATTTTCTTTAATTTTTTAATTATTAATGAGATAACTGCAGAAAGACATTTAATTGTAAAGGCTGCTAAGTTAAACATATATTTTATAGGTATCTTGACTTGAAATTTGGGTCTAAGAATATGTTGCTCTGGAAAAGAGATTGTGCCTTTGTTTCCACAGATGACGCAAACCTGTGGATTGTTTCTAGTCTAATATGATTTGATCAAGAAAGGCCCTCTGGAAAAAAATCTCTGTTGGAAAGAAATAGCTAAGTCAACTTCAAGGCTGCCCACTAAAATGATGCAGCCTCAGGATCCCCATAAGATTGCCAGTGCCCCTGGGGACCAGGTGCTGTCTGCAGAGTAAGCCCCAGCGAACTCTGTAACAGGTGCAGATAAAGTCTGCCTGTCACCATACCCACAGCTGCTACTGAGGGAATTTGCACGGTTACCCACCTCGACCTCGAACTGAGCGAATAGATAACTAATGGGGTCTCTGAAGGGTAGATTCAGACCCTGCCCAGAGAGGTGACAGGAGGCACACAAGCTCGAGTGCCACAACTGACCAGGAGCCATCTAATCGTAAACCACTGAAGCCATGGGCAAACGTCAGTGCAAAAAATTACATAATAATACAAAGAACAACATGGTAACTCCAGAAGAGAGTGGCGATCTTACAAATACAAGACCTGAACTGAGCAATGAAGAGGAAACAGAAGGAAGCAACACCAAAAATTCCTTTTTGATGATCACCAAAGCTCTCAAAGAAGATATGAAAAATAGCCTTAAAGGAATAGAAGAAAATACAAACAAAAAATTGGAAGAGACGAACAAATCTATGAAAGAAACATGCCAGGAACTAAAAGCTGAAATAAAAGCTGAAATGGAAGCAATAAAAAAGGCACAAAATGAGGCAAAGATGGAAATAGAAAATCTGAAGAAAAAAGCTGGAACCACAGATACAAGCATAACAAACAGAGTTCAAGAGATGGAAGATAGAATCTCTGAAGTGGAAGACTCAGTAGCT
>PVIH01025382.1:0-20778 GCA_004025045.1 Sigmodon hispidus
AAAAAAAAAAAAAAAAAAAAAAAAAAAAAAAAAAAAAAAAAAAAAAAAAAAAAAAAAGAAATACTGGGAGTGGGAAAAATGGTCAGGAAAGTCATTATTGACTGGTTATTGAATACCAAATGGTCAGCCCTAAAAACAGACATACAAATAACATTATATTGACTATGAAGTTTATATTTAGAAATATATATGTATATTTTTATGCTTACGTGCATATAACATCAATTTAAAAAAAAGAGCAGAATTAATAAATTTGAAAAAAGCAAAGAATAAATAGGAGAGTTTGGAGGAAGAAAAGAGCAGGGAGTAAATTCTGTAACTATATTATAATATCAAAAACAAAATAAATTATTAAAAATGGGATAATTAAAAGTAGAGGCTTGGACTTGCCTGCGGTGAAGTTACTTTAAAAAGGTATACATATATATATACATATATATATACACACACACACACACACACACACATATATATATATATGTTGGTCACAGAGAAATGGCATCACCGGTTCATAGATATTCCCTAAACCCTGGCATGAAGCAGGACCTGTGATGGAGCTGTCCTCAGCAAAAAGTCAGATCAGGAAAAGAAGAAATCCAATTTAGTCAGAGAATGAAAAAGAAATCTGTTCTGTGCATTGTAGCTTCAAGTTGACCCTGTATCATGATAGACTGTCCCTTTATCTTTGGTAATGCTCTGTGTTGAAATGATGTAATCAATATTGACCTGACCACACTAACTTTCATATGCTTGTGGATTTGTATATATCTCTTTCAATTATTTTATTTTTAACCTTATTTCCATATTTATAATTTTACATAACCTTAGACAAATGATTTTTTTTGCAGTGCTGAAGAATGAACCTAGGCCCTTATGATGTTAGGCAAGTACTTTACCACTGGGTACACTCTCAGCCCATGACTTCATTTCATTTTTCAAAATTAGATGAACTTCAAAAAATTAATTACTGTCCTTAGAGTAATTAAAGAAATGCAAAACCAAAAGAAAACAGTACAGATAATTCTGTGAAAAGAGACATATATATATATATATATATGTCTAATTGCCCATATATATGTCTAATATGCCCATTCCCTCCAGAGCAACACCTAACCAGTCTTGATATTAGGATGAGGAAATGGAGTGGATGCTGAGCTGATCCACCTTGGGACTTCTTGCCCTTTTTTGGGAGGGCATGGGGAAATGGGGAGGAGGAAGGCTGAAGGCTGACTGGGAGGGGTTGGGAGGGGGAGCAAGGGGATACATGGATAAAAAACCAAACAAAAACAAAAACAAAAAATCTAAACTCAAGTTGCATGGCCTGAAGATGCACACTCCTAGTACTGTCTACACTATTCTAAGGCATTTAGTTTTAAAAGTAAATCTCATAACTAATTCCTTTCAAATTTCTAATTTTCCTCTGAGTTTTCTATGTCAAACCCTCTGACTCCTCAATAAGGCAACTTTTCTGTCTTTTTTTTTTAACCAACTAAGTCCCTGGCTCTATCTAGTCCTTCTTTTCAATCCTTTCACACTATCGACTTCTGCTATTTTATTTTCCCTTTTTCCCCTAAGAAAACAGCACTTGTATACCCAGTTATGATGACCCTTTTCTACCTGGCTTCCATTATTGCATCTGTTGGTTCCTTTTTTGTTTTATTTGTCACTACCACATTTTATACACATGCTTCTTCACATCTGGATTTTCTCCTGAGTTGTGCTTATTTTCTATTCACTCTAGTCTTCCATTGTCATAGTTATGCTTTACAGGTCATCCACTTGGAACCATTCAGGGTTCTTCAAACATTTTCTTTTTTCATATTCTCTTCATTTCTATGATGAGATTTGGAGGGTCATCAAATTTTTCATTTCTCCACCTGTCAAAATCTTTCAATCATCCTCCAAGGCTTTCCTTATCATGTAATCTCCCTCTTTCTCTTTAGAAATACCTCACCATTTACCTAGACAGAAATCTACCCCCTTGTTTTTGTCAATTGGTTCTCTTCCAGTATTTTAGTGCACTGAATCTGTTATTAACAAATCAATATTATCTGTTTGAACATCTGTCTCTGCTACTAGACGATGATGCATACACGGGTGAGAATCATGCATCTTTATGCTTAATGTGGTACTGAGTTATGAAATCTAAAGTCTGGCTTTAAAAAATGATTCCATTTTAAAGTTCTAAGTGGCTGTGAACAGTTTGTTCAGGCATGACCTTACATGATTGACCACACAGAAAACCAGTCACAGTTCACTACACAAGCACTAGAGAACTTTAAACTGAGCTATCATTGACCCATTTTATTGATAGCCATAGATAATTCTGACCAAGAATCTCTTGAAATTTTCTCTTCCATTTGGGGAACAAATAAGTTAAAGATGTTAATTGTGAAAACTAAAAACAAACAAACAAAAACTCAGTTTGTAGGACAACGGTTTTAGTATCTTGAACTTTGGCTGAAAATTAGTACTCTATCCAGGCTTCTTAACCAGAAGAAGATCATCGTGAGTAGATATTCTAGTAGATGAACCAGTAGAAGTTCATCATTGTCCATGAAGAATGCATAGTCTCTGTCACATCTGTCACACACCATCATTATAAGGAAGACCTCTATTGGCACCATTTCATAGATGAGTCAATTTGATGTTGAGGGGAAGCTAAAATTGGAGGCTGTCTGAAAGAATGGCAATCTTACAAAACTTATTGTATTAGCAACTCTGTGATGAAGATGACTCTGTGTGGCAGAAGGTCTAAAAAGTGAATGATGGAGAGCATGGAAGTTGGAGGCTGTGGAAAACACAATATCTGACCACTAGATACTCCAGCTGTGAGCTGTGTCCTTGAGTGCATTACTTGGGGAAGATAGACTTATCATAAGAAAGACTGGAGCCTAACAAAGAGCATTGGATATTTAGAAGATGAACATGAGCTGCTGCTACGTTTTTAATCCACTGGAAAATACATTTCCAGAGTAAAAAACAACTAGTCACAGTACAGACAGATGATGTATAAAAGTAAAGTTATTTGTAGAATGAAGGGAGGAAGTCAATCCATCTTTTAGATGAAAAAATTAGATCTGCCCTTTCAATAACAGTTAGGTAATTACAGGCAGAATTAGAACATAGTTATGTTTTACTTGTAACTATTTTGAATCAGTAGTCAATCTACATTTTTTATAATACATGCATGTATGTATATACATATGCACACTTTTTTCAGAATATAGTATAAAAATAAGATGCTTACCACACATGAGGACTGCAGGAATCTTTGATCTTTGTCTATAGTTAAGAATATGATAGTATTTGACTATTGGCATGCATGTAACATTTATGACTTTAAACAGCAGCCATTTATCATTTCACTGTTTCTAGGGGGTCAGGAACTTGTAATAACTTATGTGGATGCTTTTTGCTGCAGTCAAGCTGTTGGCTAGGTTGTGGTCTCATCTGGAGGATGAAGAGGGAGAAGACTTTGCTTTCGGTTCACTCCTGTGGTTACTGGCAAGAATCCATCTATCACCACAAGGTTTTACTCACAGGAATGATTTACAAGACATAACCATTGGTTTTTTAGAGACAAGAAACCCAAGAACAAGCAAGAATGCCCCAAGATAGAAGCCGCCACATCTTATAATTTAGTCTTTGGAAGTGATCTACTGTCCTGTTTCCCATGCTCTATCCATTAAGAGAGAGTTATTGAGTGCCACCCCCACTCAAAGGAGGCAAGTGATGATCAAAAATACCAGAAGATCATATGCACCATATTGACTGTCTACAGCAGGAAATGTTTCTTAGTCCTTTTATCTTTGATCTCTTTTATGACCTTTATCCATTTCCTGATCTTGGCACTGGTATTTGTATTTAGAGGATTGCAGAATCTCTAGGTATCAGACAGAAGTCAATGCAATATGAAATCACATTTTATCCCAGGCATTCCTCATAGTATATTTTTTTCTGGTGACAGTTCTGTAGGTGGTAAAGCATTCAAATGGGATGAGTTTGTTGTTAACAATTTCTCTTTGGCAAGAACAGAGAAACAATACTATCTATTCATTACACTCAATGAGGTGTTAAAAATATACATCCATATGTTCCAAAGTTATTCTTAGAAGCAAATTTATAGAAAGAAAATAGGTGATATAGCATAGGTTAGGATACTTGGGACCTAGTCCCTATATATGTTTTATGAACATGTTATTTAGTCTCTCCAACTCTCAGTTTATCTTAAAATGATATAATCATGCAAGATCAGGTATTTATTTCAAGGTAAAAGATTTCAGGAATTATGCAAGTAACACCAAATTGAACAGTAACACTAGTGGCAAAGCATACATTAACTATTTCAAGAAGACTCCAGCCTAGCATTGTCATGGTGAAATGGGAACTGAATATTGTCAGGCCTTTTGACTATTCAAAAGAAGTTTAAAAATCTAGGCTTGTATGACAAATTCTTTTTCCTAAAGCTTTATGTTGAACAAACAGAGATTAGCATGTGGGTAGCCATTTTGGAATCCTAAAATGAATGTAACTTTTTCTGTTTTTTTCTTCAAAAACATATAAGCTAAGGAATGAGCACTATACTATGGGTAGCCATTTATTATAAACATTGGAGAAACATCTCCATCATGGTGTGATCAAGTAGTTAGATAGCTTCTTCATCTTCCTTTAGCTGGCTTGTTTCTCCAACACTCTGAAAGAATTATATTTCTGCTCCCAGGAACCAATAAGAATAGTTAACGTGAAAAATAATTTTTATTTCATTTATATTTGACCCTTCATGCTTCTGGGAAAATAGAATAGGATTAAAAAATGAGAAATATAAATGAATCTTGATATGACCTGATGGAAATCTTCACCTTTGTGGGTCATAGAATCCATGAGAACATCTAAAAAGTAATTGTTAAAATTAACTTATACATTGTACTTATAAAAACTTTTTAATGAATAACCTCACACAGGGTCAATGTAAATAGTTAAAACTTGAATTTGAATTTGAGAAATGTTGATGAATAAGCTCATGGCTCCTTGGAGTTGACTGGTGGTTGTCATGACTCAATTTTTACCTACTAGACATGTGAATGTCATTGCTAATATCAACACAAGGAACTTAAAAGGATTCATCCTCACTAATAAAATGAATCTTGAAAGAATTCAAATGAAGATTATGACATGACACATAAGAGCAGACATAATGCAGAAAGTTCTAGGTCTTGTGAGCTGTGCAAATAATAATTGTAATCGATGTTTTACAGGTTTACGAATTGTTGAGGGACTGCCATTACCCCCATTTCAGGGAATCTATTGTATTATTAGTGATTTTGAAGCATGTTCATTTTACTCCAGGAAAACTTGTTGCTGACTCTGCCTTTTCATCAGCTGGTGCCTCCTGATTTCTGGCTCTCCAGGAAATACATCATGTGAACACAGTGAGTCACATTTCAGGATCAGACTCTTGCCACTCTGATTCTATAGTTTTGTAAATATTTAGGCTGTTGACTTTCAAAGAAATTCTTAGTATGGATATGTCACCAATCAATTGTCTTGGGTCTTTTTTCTTTACTGGGTGAAACTTATGGAACATAAACAAGGCCATCTTGTTCTGGCCCATGAGTACTCATACCCCAGAGACTTCCAAGTTGCAAACTTCTAAGTCCTAAAAGTTAGGTGCTTCACAGTTCAGAATCCAGATACATATGTCTGTAGGCATTTAGATATGAGGCTATCACTTTGGGCTTTTTACTTCTTTATTAGAGGTTAGTGATATTTCAACTTCCATCAGTAGTGAGAGATAGTGGCTGTAGACAGCAGCAAGAACCCACAGCTGACACTTTCTGGTATGTTACACCTCTTCTTTAGGCCCCAGATACTAGAATTATCATCCTTACAGAGATAAGTATTACAGCTTTTAGACCTGGAACCTCAGATCCATAACCATGACAGCAGTGAGAATTATAATTCCTTTTTTAAAAGTATTTCACACAAAATTTTATTTTTTTATTATGAATAAAGTCATATTTTTTTATCCATGTATATCCTTGTTCAAGCTCCCTTCCCCCTCCCACTCCTTCCAGTCACTCTCTCTTTTCCTCATCTCTTTATCTCCTCCCCAGCAAGGGCGGGAGGTCCCAAGGTCCCAATGTGGCTTAGTTCAGCCTCCACTCCTGGCAGACTGGCTTTCCTCACCCCAACATCAAGACTGGGTCAGATGTTCCTCTGGAGGGAGTGGGATCCAAGGTGCCAGTCCAAGGTGTTTCAGATCCCAAGTTGTTCAGTGGTTGTGGTTTGCAGATTGGACATGCTTTGCTTTTTGCTTTTTTGTTTAGAGTCCACTAATGAGTGAGTACATCCCCTGCTTATCTTTCTGGGTTTGTGATATCTCAATCAGGAGGATATTCTCCAAATCCATCCATTTGCCTGAAAATTTTAGGATATCATTTTTTCTTACTGCTGAGTAGTACTCCATTGTGTAGATATACCACAGTTTGTTAATCCATTCTTCAGTTGTGGGGCATCTAGATTGTTTCTAGGTTCTTGCTATTACAAATAATGCTGCTATGAACATAGTTGAGTTAATGCCTTTGGAGTGCAACTGTGCATCTTTAGGGTATATGCCCAGAAGTGGTAATGCTGGATCTTTGGGGAGATTGATTCTCAGTTTTTTGAGAAACTGCCATACTGCATTCCAGAGTGGCTCAACAAGCTTACACTCCCACCAACAATGGAGGAGTGTTCCACTTGCTCAGCATCCTGTCCAGCATAGGTTTTTATCTTAGCCAATCTGACAAGTGAAAGTTGGTATCTCAAAGATGTTTTGATTTGCATTTCTCTGATGGCTAAAGATGTTGAGCACTTTTTCAAGTGCCTTTCAGCCATTCGTAATTCTTCTGCTGAGAATTCCCTTTTCAATTCTGAACCCCATTTTTTGATTGGGTTATTCAAGGTTTTGGGCTCTAGTTTCTTGAGTTCTCTATATATTTTAGAGATCAATCCTCTATCACTTGTAGGGTTGGTGAAAATCTTTTCCCATTCTGTAGGCTGTCATTTTGTCCTATTGAGTGTGTCCTTGGCTTTACAGAAGCTTCTCAGTTTCAGAAAATCCCACTTATTGGTTGTTGTTCTTAGTATCTGTGCCACTGGTGTTATATTTAGGAAGTGATTATGTGAATTGTAACTCTCAGGAAAGGATGTATGAGATTACTGACCCTGAAAGGTTTTTCAGCTTCTCCTCCACTTTTTCTTCTGTGGCTCTTCCTAGCCTTCTATATTTCTTGAGCCTTGGCTCCCTCCCCTCCTTTCCTTCCACTTTTTCATTTTTTTTCTTGTTCTTTCTTTTCTTCGTTCTCATCTCCACCACTATTGCTCCCTCTGCCACTGCCATAACTCTAATGCTGCTGAAAGCTCAGCCATCTCTACTAATGATGAAGACCAAAGGGAAACAAGAGGCTGGAAATGTAGTTTAGTGGTGCCTATCATGTACAAGGTCCTGAGTCCAATTTCCAGAACAAAAAAACACATCCCAAGAAAGAAAATCTTAAGATTTCCTTAGCAGCCTGGGCTACATGGGAAGTTCCAGGCCAGTGTAGACCATATATCAAGGCACATAGAAACTTTAAAGAAGGCAAGACTAGCTTGTTCTAAGGGAATCCTTTTTTTGTCTTGATGTTGTAACACCAAAGAATAGCACTGGAACATGCCTTTTGGCTGACCCTTAAATCGAGCAGAATTACACAATAATATTCTTAGAAAGTAGATGGAATAATAGTGTTTGTACCAATTATGACAGTCCTCTATGCAAATGATTGTTTTAATTAATCATTGGCCTTCTGCTAGGTTACCAGGAAAAATGCTCACCAGTCTAGCCTGGGTGAGTCTTTGGGTTCAGGCTGTTTGGAAGTTGTGGATAGGATAGTCCTCTCTAGAGCCATAGTTCTGCTTTAGTAGCAAGCAGTCAAGTTCCTTTGTCAAGGAATTCATGGAATGTTCAAAGTAGTCAGCAAGGGGCAATTCTATTGGCTTATTGGCTAGCAGTTCTTCATTCCTGGTAGCTAAAGCCTCAGGGATGACTACAACAATGATAGGTTTTAGAGTCAAGTTGCCCCACCCCTAATATCATACTTTATTAAAAATTTAAATAATCATGTAATTTAATTTATCAAGGTTAACTGCTGCCCCAAATGTCCTGAGAAATGAGTCCCTCTGTCATATCACCTAGATTTGACTCTCCTGGACTATTTTTTTAGTTCTATGATCTAACATCTCTCTATGGCTTCTTCATTTGTCAAGTAGAAATAAATCCTACCATGTGATCAAAGAGAAAGTTATTCAAAACAAATGACATAATGAAGTGTTCATAGCACACAGCTTACCTAACACAGATTTAATGAAATATATATCACTCATTTCTGTTTTAACCCTTTTTTTTTCTGAGGCATTTAACATCTCACAAGGTCTGTCTCCTAGTGCCACACATGTTGTCTTTACTATGGCTATTTTCTTTTACAAGCTCATGTTTTTCTGATTAGACTTCTTCCATTGTCCTTTCTTCCCATTTCTTTTTGAAACTGAATTTGCAGTAGGCAATTTATGATAGAAATTTACTTTCAAGAGGAAAGAAAATTTTGCTTCGGAGAGATTCTGGTGTAGTTCCTGCTTCCAAAATCAGGATTGATAAATGGATGAGAATGTTTAAAGATGGCAAGTGCCTGTCATTCTTAATTTAAAGAATAGCTCCTGACTATGCTTTCAGGGTCATCCCAGTATAGAGTTCTGTATATAGAGTTTAGTAATAGGCTGACATAGATCTTACTATTAAAAATTTGACAGCAATGTTCAATCTCTGTCTCTCTCTAACAATAACTACTTCTAAATTTAGCTCATGTTTTACTATCTTTAATAAATACCTTTTGGCCAGTGGGAAAAACTTATGGAAACCTACTACTAGAGGAGATTTCTAAATATATATATGAAAACACTCTACATAGAGTCATCAAATAATAGGAGAGACAATGCCCCAACTAGATGTTCTATGCCATCATGTAAAGCCTCCACTGCCAGGAACAAGTTACATGTTGTTGAATTTCTGGCCAAATGTTCCCCATGGAAATCCCCAAACATCAAAGACTATTGTCAAGGCTATTGTTTACTCTCTACAACCCAATAGGAAGGCCCTGTTTCTGAAGACAGCAGTTACACAGGTCATCAAACACAGAGAAGTCAAATTGATACCTAACTGGAAACTTCACCCTCACTGATTACTGGTCACCCCCACTGACTACTGGTAACCTCCACTGACTACTGGTCACCCCTACTGGCTACTGGTTTTTCAAGGTACTCTTCATGCTACCAGTAGAAAAAGTAATGGCCAATATCTCTCAAATACAAACCCTGCTACCTACAGCAATGACTTGCCTGCAAAATATACTGGTGAAATAATGGCATAAATATCATGGAGTAACCAGCTACTTTTAGGTTGGATTTAAGCAGGATCCCATACCTGACATTGCAAAAGTCACTAAAAATCTGAGATTAAATAGGCCATTGATTTAGAGAACAATTTAGTACTATTATTCTGTCAAAAGAACATAGCAATGAAATGACTCCTAATGACATACTACTTTAGTCATAGATGAGTGCCTTACTCATCCCTCATCAAAGAAGCTGCTGCTAACAGTAGATGAGGACTAACACAGAGACCTACAGCTGGACTACATAGAGAAAGCAAAAGTCTTTTGAATATTCAGTCTTAAATAAAACGTCTTATCAAAGTTCTCCCCTCAAGTCTCAAGGAAGAGGAGGCAGAAAAATTGCAAGAGCCAGAGATGATAGGTGATTCTAAGGAAACCGTGTCTTCCAGATACAATAGACTGATTATATTTTATTTTCATAGACTGTGATTGCATGCACAAGGCTGTCAAAAGTTCATGTGAGATGGGCTCCTGGCACTGAGATGGAAAAGTGGACATGAGTTCCCACCCACAAACAAAAAGCTATCTGCAGGTTTCTCCAATGGGGTCTCACTAGGTGGATTAACCACACTTTATGTCAGGCCCCATGCCTGGGAGTAGATGACCAACATGAAGTGAACTCAACAGTATTTTTGTAGACATTTTATCTCATTTTGCTTTGCTTTGTTTGGAATTTTTTTTGTGTGTGAGGGTTGTTGGTCTTTTGCTTGATTATTTTGATTTTTTTGAAGAGTTTTTGTGTGCCTTGTTTGCTTTTAAAGAGTGAGCAAGAGAACAGAAGAACATAAAATTGGGTAGGTAGTGGGGTGGGGAGGATCTGAGAGGAATTGAGGAAGAATATGGTGAAAATATATTGTATGAAAAAATTTGAGTTATAGAAAATAGAAAAAAAGATGCCTTTATTTGATGTAGAATAAACTTAGCCTTTTGATATATTTCTTGTACTTTCTGAAATAGTTGTATTTAGAATAAAGAATATTTTTAAGGTTGACTGCCATTTTCAAGACTGTCTGTTATTTAAAATGCCATTCTTTGTACTTTATTCTGGGTCTGTCATCACAAATATCTCTTGATGACAATAGCTAAGGTCAGAGCTACCTAACTACGTTGTCTGTTACAATATTTGACAGACAATAATAAATTTGGGTTTTTGTGAAATAGTTATTTCAAAGTGTCCACATGCGGAAACACAATTTTAGTTCATTCTTGGCATTTACCAACCAACATTTGAAGAAAAGCTTCTACTGTTGCAACACAGGAAGAAGATGAAGAGGAGACAGCAGAAAGGAGGAGATGGGTTAGAGTCATATAGACCTGACTTGGAATTTGAAGCTGACTCTCCATGAGCTTACCCTCTAGGAGCATGACGTTTCTACCAGAGATTTGGGCTGGTGAAAACTGCCCATTCAAAGAAATGCTATGAATATTGAATGAGATTTTATAAATTCTATATTATGAATGTTATCCAAAAAATAATGTCTGCCCTACTATTGAGTCCTTTATGTGAAGTAGGTGACCAGATTCTTCTGCTCTGTGAAGGAGCTTGATGTAGAATTAGTCTGGGAAGATGCCATGATTGCAGTGAGATGGTAAGGCAGTAAAGCCACTTGGGGCATCAGGATAGAAGAAAAACTAGCAGAGCAGTGTGCCTCTGACAGCCTGCAGGTGACACTTTACCTATATCATCACATTATATGTCACATGGCACTTGGAGATGTTCTTCCATGTCATTGTACAAATGAGACAATTGGGGCCCCTCAGAGAAGTGAAAAGACTGCATATCACATGATGGAAAAGGACAAAGCTTGAAAAAGTCCCAAGTGAATCTGAAGAACCAAGGCAGCTTTTCAGGGAGGGAAGCCTTGCACCCTGTGTTGTGTTAAGGGATTGGCTGATAGTAGTTTGATTCTCATTATTACTGAGATGCTAGATCATTTTGCAAAGAAAAGCATCTAGGAAAAGTTCCCACAATTCTTCCCACACACATGATTTCTTACATGATTTAACAGCAGAATTTTACTAGTTAAGGCTTTTATAGTTTCTTTTCAGAATTGATGCAAAGGCAAATATAAGTTTAAGATGCACCCATGTACCTATTTTTTTTTAAACACTGCTAGATGCCATCCATACTATTTGCCAGAAGGCTTTCAGAGCTAAAGAGCTAAATCACCCACATGATTTTAACCCCAGTGGTACACAGCAGGGGTTAAAATCATGTAGGTGAAAGGCAACATGCTTAGTCTTTGCTCTTGCTGAACTTTCACATGCTAGTCATTACTCAGAAAACACTATAATTTTAATAAAAAGAAGAGCCATGGAAGGAAAGGAAAGCTTTTTGAGGTAATTTTCATAGAAAAAATAATCTATGTGGCGGGGAAGGAACTGTGATAAAAAAATAAAACAACAAAAAAAACCACCTCATAGCTGTGACATTTATCCCAGAAAGATGAATAGAATTTGTCCAGCCCAAAAGGGAGGGATTCTCCAGGCAGGGAAAACGCTAGCCTGTCACCTAGCATATCAATTTCTGACCTTTATTATTTTTTTAATAGCTACTCATGCTTTGATTTTGATACCAATCTCATTCTACACTGGATGTATTTCATTTCAGATAAGAGGTTATTGTCTTGGACTTCAACCAGGGGCCCCGCCCCCATCCCTGCTGCCTTTGGTTATGGTTTGCAGCTTCTTCTGTAGCTTTTTATGTGCCCCTTGGTTTCATTTTCCTCTCCCAATCTTGTGCTTGCACCTCAAAACTCAAGATAAAGAGGCTTTAGAAAAACATATTTTCCATTTCAGAAAACTCTAGTTGTGTTGAGGAGGGATTCTCCAAGATGCAGAGTAAATTGAAATGCATCTTATATTGGGTACAGCTGCTTGTGAACATAGGAAAATATCATCCATTTATCAAGGAAACCATGCGAAAATGTAGGGCATATTTGCAAAGCCTTATTATAGTACAAAGGCAATTGCTGCTTTGTTTACTTGGTCTGTGGCTAAGTCATTAAAATGATGCTGTTCCAGAAAATAAAAATGTGTAGACTCAGATGTCTTCAGCAGAATAATTGTTTCTATTTCCTTTAAAGATAATTCAAATCTTTAAATCACTGCGGCTGAGCACTCTGCTTATTTTTGGTTGTCGAGCACCCATTTGTTTTACTGTTAGACAATGCTCCTTGTATTATTGTGTTGGTTAAATTTAATACTGAATGCTACAATAAATAAGCGGTAAATTTCCAATTCTGAGCCTATAAGATGATTCAATGGGTAAAGTCACTATGCCCAATTGTGAGCCTATGAGATGGTTCAATGGGTAAAGTCACCGTGCCCAATTCTGAGCCTATGAGATGGTTCAATGGGTAAAGTCACCATGCCCAATTCTGAGCCTATGAGATGGTTCAATGGGTAAAGTCACCATGCCCAAATGACTTGAGTTTGATCTCCAGGTGCTGCATAGTGAAAGTTGTCCTCCTGCATCTTTACCCCTTTCTCAAATAAATTAAAATGTAATAAAATTATAAAATTCCAACATCTGACCCTAATAAAAGGTATGAGATAGATGGTCCCATTATAAATAAATCCTATTTATTCAGTAAGAAGTTGATGCTTTTTCTATCTTCATAGTTCTATTGGATTCTAATGTTTTAGTCTTTACAATTAAACTGACAGATGGAAAAATGCATTTAATCTATGTAGGACTTTGTTAGGGGTAAGCCTTTCAGACCATCAGCCAGGACTCTATCATATGATCATACATAGCTTCATGAGGAATTGGGAAGTATAATCCAATTGCCCACTGAGAAGAAAGGGATTAGTAGTCTGTGCTATAGATATATTTCAGGAGATTCTAAGTGCATGCCAAAAAGACCAAGCATGTGCTTCAGCCCTCAAATAATTTGTTAGAAATGAGCTCATGGCCTAAGCTAGCCTAGGCAAACTGAGATTCCATGACTTATGGATAGCTGTGTGGGATGTTCTTACCTGTTGAAGACAGAGCCTGTTTCAAACTTCTTCAGAGTGAAGGGAGTTTGAAGAAGAATGCCTCAGAGAAGTCAACATTGAAAACTAAGCCCAGAAAATGCAAATAGAAAAGCACGGTTGAACTTGTGGTTTTGGCAGTTGATCAGCTTTTCCTGAAGTTATATCTTGTTTTTCAGCCAGAGGAACCAGTTTCTTATTATCTTTTTGGTTTAATTAATCTTGGAATAGATTTTTTTTGTTCATGAAAGATATCTTGAAGTAGCATAATAAATGTACAATTTCTCAAAGACTTTGGGAATATATATTATTTAAGTGACTTTATTTGGTTCATGATTTACTTGGGGAAAAGGACTGTGTTTTAATTTAGAGCATTGTAGTTACATCTGCCTGGACACTTGTTAGCTCAGTAGAGCCTTTATATGTGTTTCTGTTGTGCTTCTAAAACTCCATCTGGGACAGATTCACATTGAGTTCCCAATGGCCATTTTCTTGACTTTATCCTTATTGGAAATATTGATCTTTTCACTGTTTACTCAGATCTTTAAATACATTGGGATTCAAACATAGTTCAAAGTGGAGCAGTGATCAATCTTTTCCAAATGATTGCAACCATGTAAAAGATAACAGACTAAATTTTTATTTAACCTTTCCTAATAATGATTCAGTCAAATCTGTCAGATTTGGTGTGATCATGGTAGGACACACATATCTAAATTATGTGCTGTCATAGTAACAAGAAGAGTTGTAGGGTTTCCTTGGCACTGAAAAGTAAGCAAACAGCTGGAGGGCTCTACTCTACTAAGATAAGCTTGGAGAGGAGAGTAGGCCAGAGGTCCAGATATTTCTGCCTAGGCTTAGGCTGAAGTTTATTTTTCATTCATGAAAACATCCTAATTGTTATAGAGTCTCTATTCCTGGGGCCTGTAGTGAGAAAAGGACAAGCTTGGGCAATCTACGTCAGATTCCCTCCATTGCTGGCAAGAACTGATCCCATAGCTACACATAACTTCCAGGAGTCAGTACAGTCACAGGGGAATGGGTACAAGACTATGGTAATTTCCCCCAAAACTATAGTTCTTCAAAGCATCCAAGAAGTGTGACCTGGAAGTTGCACACAGAATTTCTGCTCACACACTGAAAGCTGGAATTTAGGTATATCATTACTACTAGCCAAAACGGAAGCTGGTCCATATAGTCTTCATTCTTGTCACAGTGACTAAGATTCCTAGCATTTCCTTTGATTCTTAGAGTTTCCATCTGCTCACACTGCCTACTTCTTGCATAGTACCTATTGTTGTTGCTACAGAACTAAGCATATTAATAAGTCATAAATTTTTATATATTATATTTTGATCATTTTCTTTCTCCTATCCAAATTCCTCCAAGATCCTCTTATCTCCCTGCCCCCTCAACTTCATCTAGTTTCTCTCTCTCAAAAACAAAGCAAAAAAACAAACAAACAAACTCTAATTAGACAAAAAATGGCAAACCAAATGAAAACAAACCCCAAAGCACACAAAATCATGGAGTCCATTTTGTATTGGCCAATCACTCCTGGGCCTACCCTGAAGTCTGGTTGTTATATTCAGTCTTATATAATTGAATAAAAACTGATTTTTTTCCTTTCCCAGAAGATCTTAATTGCAAATAGTTTTGTGGTGCAGTCTAGGACTTTGTGTCCACTTCTTAGTGCTGGGCTTTTGTTGTTTGAACCTGTGCAGGCCTTGTGTGTGATGCCACAGTCTTTCTGAGTTTATATGACTACCAGTCATATTGTATATTTAACACACTATTTCTTTGGAGCTATCTATCAACCTATGGCTCTTTTAATTTTTCTGCCTCTTTTTTTCTTATAGATCCTGGAACCTAGAGGCAAGGGATTTGACAAAGACATTCCATTTAAGGCTGCTCTCAGATCTCTCACTCTCTGCAGGTTGTCTAGTTGTGGGTCTCTGAATTGCAGTTATTTTAACTAGTCTGATAACCCTAATGTATACCTGTAGTAATGGTTTCTTCTTCGGATCATCATAGTGTATTTCTTCCTTGCTTTTCTCTATCCCTTCTATTTCTTGTTGAACATTAGATATGGTATATTGGCTAATAGAAGCTGAAACAAGTAGATTTTAGGTATGAGTATTTCTTATGTGTGATATTTCAGGATGATTTTATTAAATATACGATATATCACCACATATGTGTTCAGAGATTATACCCTACCATTTTTTTTTACAAGCTGCTGCTGTTGCTTGAGACTTCCATTTCCCTGTGATATTTCTGCTTTGTTTTGTGATATCACCTTCTTAAAGAGCATCTTCATTATAGGGCTTTAGCTGTGGTCTCCTCATTATGCAGAATGGTAAGGGGCAGATGAGGGGAACATTCATGAGTGGTCTGCTGGTTGACTCTTGGTCTTCCAGTTAACATGGGCCCTGAGCTATGGCCTTTGCAGATTTTTCTTAGCTTTCTGATTTTCTTATGGAGGTGAAATAGGGAAAGGGTGGGACTGGAGAGTCCCCATTTCCTCTACTAATTAGAAATGATTGGTTTGCTTTAAGCATTTGTGAAGAAGATAAAGGCCTGGATATATTTCTAAATGATTACTTCTTCCCTCTTCCTATTGTGAGCCTAAAGGGAATTTGCTGTATTATTTCTCTGAGAACTTGATAAAACTCCTGCAGGTATAACTGATAGAAGTATAAACCCCACCCTACAACTGGGATCTCAGGATTTTCACTGTAGCCAGTCCATGGTCAGCTTAAGGTAGTTCATTGATTATAGTTTTAAAAATCCTTACCTATGTCTGCATTCAGCAGCCTCTGTATTTTGCAAGCTTTGGTCTTCTGGGTTTGTCCTATTTTAGTTTTTGAGACATTTATTTTGTCCGTAACCCCAATTCTGTAATGAACCTATGAAGATGTAAATTTTCATCTTGTTTACCTTTTTCTTTAAGGGAGGACTTCTAAGTTATTTATATGCCACAGTGGAGTGCATTGTGAGTGTGTCTGTTATTCCAATAATGTCAGTTAGTCCTGACTAAAGGCCTTGTGTCTACTAATGCTCAGTTTTTGGTGACTATTTTCTAGGAAGACAAGAATGGATGATGGAGGTGAGCAGCAGTGTGAATCTACCTGCTGCAGTGCAGCTTCAGCTCCCACAGTGGAGGTTTCTAAGAAGGGCGTAGAAGACTGTTTACTAGAGAACAGATCACCATTTGAAAATTTTAAGCATGGAGAATCTGAATACTAGTTTATAGTTATATTAGTAAAATTAGACATTTCTGTCTTCCCTGTGACTATAACTTGGAGAGCCATGAGAAATCTAATGAGTGGCCAGTGAACAGGGGTGAGACAACATGCAAATTAACCTTGCCCTAGTCTCTAGCACATGTTGGGGAGGCACTAATTAGATGACATTTGAAATTTTAGTGTCGTAATTGGCAAAGCTTTAGTTACTAGTCTGCAGCCAGAGAACAAAGAAGTCACTGGACAAGCTATGGAAGCTGGAGGAGAATGTCTTTCCTTAACACACTCTAATTTTCACCCAGGCACAGGAGCAGCAATCTGAAACAAAAGCAAAAAACAAACAGATGAACAAAAATCTATTTCATACTGACTTCTTTGAAGTCTTGTGTGATTCTATATGTAAATTTATAGGAAATGAAACGTTCTGAGCTGCAGTGTCAAACTGTGTTTCTTGTAAATGCCTTCAAACATTCTCTTTTTTAAAAAAAATTTCTTTCTCCATGTCTGGGTCTCTTATAATCATTTGGAACATGAAGACAGAGATTGATCATCCTTTAGGTTAGTGGAACATTGAGGTAGGCAAAACCAAATGCTCAGAAGAACATGAATCAGAAATAACAATCTTCTATATTTTATTAAAGTCTTGTTTTTTATTGTTTATAGTTGTATTAGCCAGTTCCTGTTTTATTTAATCCAGCCATTTAAAAGATTTCCATTTTTTCTAGTAAAAATAGTAAATTGCGTAATATGTATTCATGATGATATGCAAGGAGTGTACATGGTCTGAGGAGTAGGTCTGAAAGTCTAAAGTAGTAAGGAAGAGAAAACGTGATGTATTTTGAGCTTAGCTCATTCAATAAAGCAATTATAAAGGAAAAAGGTTGAAACCAAGCTAGTTCTTCTACACAAACTAGAAAGAAGGGCACTGTTTTAACTCAGGTCCTTTATGGAGGAAGCAGACATGTACATGAGATTAAATATGCAAGGCATCTATTAGAAAAAAAACCTGTGTGGGAGAAAATATTGTGGGATCTAGGTAAGGCTGGATGACTGCCAAGCACATGAGTATAAAAAAAGAGAGACAGTGTGGGCATTGGCTAGAAGCATCCTAGAGTATTGGACAGATGAAGGAATTTGGGGAAAGGCATCAGGGTTTCTTTCTTTCTTTTTTTTTTTAAAGAAGTTGTTCATTTCTATTTTATTGGTGTTTTGACTACATGATTGTTTGTGTCAGGGTGTTGAATCTTAGAGATACAGACAATCGTGAACTGCCACATGGGTGCTAAGAATTGGACTCAGGTCCTCTGAAAGAGCAGTCAATGCTCTTAACCACTGAGCCATCTCTTTAGCCTCAGAGTTTCTTAAAGACAAAGCTGACCCCAAAGAATCCTTTGTTTCTTTAGATAAGTTTGCTTTAATGTCCTGTTACATCAGACTGCTGGCTGGGGAAAGCACATGAATAGTGTGGACTCAGCACAAATCTTGCTGAGAATTTCTGAGCTCTGCTGTTAGATTCCTTGAAATCATAACCTATGAACCAGTTGGGTTGTAAAGTACATTCTCACAGCCACAACAGAAGTTATGAGTAAGTCTCTTAATGTATACCAGGGGCCACTGTGTAAGGAGGAGGAAATCATGATGGAGTGGTTAGATCAAGAGCATCAAATAGGAGAATCTTCTCCAGAAGGATGGAGAAGTTTGTGAACAGTGTTACCTCAGGAACCACCTGGAAGGAGATGCTTAAGGAAGGTCTCTCTATGTGGGCTGGGAAGGTGGCTTAGGTGGCTTAGTCTGTTAGCACTTCTAGTGCAAGCATGAGAATATGAATTCACCCCCCAGTGCACTTTAAGAAGGCTATATGTGGTGGTATGTACTTGCTATTTCCAAACTGGAGAGAGGGAGGCAGGCAGGTTCCCGGGACACATCTACTCAGATCAGATTTCAGGACAAGTGAGGGAACCTGTCTCTGTCTCTGTCTCTGTCAATGTCTCTCTACCTTACACACTACACAGGCACAGCACCACACACACACACACACACACACACACACACACACACACACCAATAACAACCAAAAACAAAAACAAAAACAAAAAAAAGTGAGATTTGGACACCTGAAGCTGACCTCTGGCATTTTGCATAGGAATGCACATGTACTCTTAGATCCAAAGAGCACATTGAAACCAACATCAGCTGCAGTTCAGCAAGCTCAGTGCAGTTTTTATTCCCCAGAAGTGACCCAACATCATTGATTTTAGCCACATTTTAAGTATGAAAGGAGAGAATTTCATAACAGCAATGGCAAGCCATCATAGAAGTCATTTCAGAAGTATGCATCTAACAGTGGAGAGAGAACTCATAGACACAATTATTTTAACATTTCTACAATTTTTTTAGCTCCAGTTACTTGATAAATGAAAAAAATCTTAAGTTAAAAACTAGACTTTATTTTCTGGGTAGTGTTATGTCCATGGAAACACTTACCCCACCCATACTTCCTGTCTTTCTGCTTACTTTCTAGTGGTGTCTGCTAAGGTATCCCTTACCCTGACCCTTGCCCACATCCCTACTATAGCTCAAGGCCTTAGAAGGGAGCAGTTCCAGGTACATAATGACTCTTTTTTTTAAGTAATTTTTATTTTTTTTCCTTCTTTATTTTGTATTTAACAAAAAAACAGTAACATGAATTTAAAATGAGGAAAAGTTAACAATAACTATGAACAGGATAAGAATCATAAGCATGGCTTATCAAGGGTGGTAATGCAAATAAGATTGCTACACATATATTTACTGTGTGTTCAGCTTTCCCTCTGAAATTTTTTTTTCCATCCCTGTATACCCTCATTCAAGGTCCCTTCCCCCTCCCAACACATCTTGACATTTCTCTTCTCTGCAACTCCCCATCCCTTCACTGGGCAGGGAGCAGACAGTCCTATGGTCCCACTGACTCAATAATGTTTGGATCAGTCTCCAAACCTGGTCAAATCCAGTTTTGTCCCCCCTCCCTCAAGAATGAGTCTGGTATTCCTATAGTTGGAGTGGGATCAGAAGGGTCAGTCCAGGGTGTTTCTGATCCCAAGCTGTTCAGTGGTTGTGGTTTGCCGCTTGGGCATGTTTGGCTTTTTTTTTTCCTTGTTTTTTTTTTAGAGACCACTAGTGAGTGAGTACATTCCCTGCTTATCTCTCTGAGATTGTGATACCTCGCTCAGGAGGATATTCTCCAAATCCATCCATTTGCCTGGGAATTTTAGGATATCATTTTTTCTTACTGCTGAGTAGTATTCCATTGTGTAGATGTACCACAGTTTGTTAATCCATTCTTCAGTAGAGGGACATCTAGGTTGTTTCCAGGTTCTTGCTATTACAAATAATGCTGCTATGAACATAGTTGAGCTAATACCTTGGAAGTGTGAATGTGCCTCTTTAGGGTATACACCCAGAAGTGGTATTGCTGGGTCCTTGGGGAGATTGATTCTCAATTTTCTGAGAAACCTCCATATTGCATTCCAAAGTGGCTGAACAAGCTTACACTCCAACCAACAATGGAGGAGTGTTCCCCTTGCTCCACATCCTCTCCAGCATAGGCTGTCATCTGTGTCTTTTATCTTAGCCAATCTGACAGGTGTTAGGTGGTATCTCAAAGTTGTTTTGATTTGCATTTCTCTGATGGCTAAAGATGAAGAACACATTTTCAGGTGCCTTTCAGCCATTCATAGTTCCTCTGCTGAGAATTCCCTTTTTAAATCTGTACCCCATTTTTTGATAGGGTTATTCAGGGTTTTGGGCTCTAAATTCTTGAGCTCTTTATATATCTTAGAGATCAGTTCTCTATCACTTGTAGGTTTGGTGAAAATCTTTTCCCATTCTGTAGGCTGGCGTTTTGTCTTATTGACAGTGTCCTTGGCTTTGCAGAAGCTTCCCAGCTTCAGGAGATCCCACTTATTGATTGTTGGTCTTAGTGCCTGTGCCACTGGTGTTATATTTAGGAAGTGGTGGCCTGTGCCAATTTGAAGAAGTGTATTTCCCACTTTCTTTTCTATCAAGTTCAAAGTGGCTGGGTTTAAGTTGAGGTCTTTGATCCACTT
>PVIH01025383.1:5496-20877 GCA_004025045.1 Sigmodon hispidus
TTTTTTTTTTTTTTTTTTTTTTTTTTTTTTTTTTTTTTTTTTTTTTTTTTTTTTTTTTTTTTTTTTTTTTTTTTTTTTTTTTTTTTTTTTTTTTTTTTAATAAACCTGGTAGCATTTAATATAAGCTTCAAAAGCTCACAAAGAAGAAAGCCCCCTGAAGAGGTTCTATTTCTCTCTTTTCTTTGGGCCTTTCTATGCATTTTCCCCTAACAAAATAGGTTTAAAATGGACCCAGAGAGAGTCTGTGTGGTTCTTTTGTACTTAAAACAGGCCAGGCAATGGAGAAGCGTGTACCAAATGGTTGTCACTTATTGACTGAAATTACAAGCTGCAGGCATACTCTGATTTACTAGTTAATTTTTATTTCTGAAAAGTGTTTTTTTTTGGGGGGAGGTAGGTGGGTGGGAGGGGGGGCGTGATCCCTGATGGGAGGAGGAGGAGAGAGAAACTTGCTTCCAGAGTTCTGCTGTAGATTTTTCTAAAAGAGTTCAGACATACAGTTGAGGATGCTTTGGGTAATGAGTGGTTTGTTGCTAGCAAACATCTTTTGTTTAAGTCTGCATTTCAAACATTTGCATTAAACACAAGAGCCACCTGTTAGGGAGGAACATCTGCATTCTAAACAAAGACAGTAAGGGATGGGCACTGGACGGTGGGTGGGTGTTCCTGTGCTCCTCCTGAGGCCTGCTCCCTGGAAGGGCTAACGGGGGTGGGGGAGTGGGGGATGGGGGTGGGGGTGTGGGGGTGGGGGGTATTTCTTCTGGAGACAAGCACAGGGCCACACCAGCAAGGCCTCAACAAGCGAGACTCACTTCTCTATTTTGTCTCAAAATGCTTATGCTGGAGACTGGATGCTCAGGACCTTGGGGTGTGATTCTTTCAGAATAGAGGGACTTTACAGAATGAGCTATGGTGCAGTGAGGTCAAGGGGACAGCTCTAATGTGCTCTTCTGAGGTGGACCTGCAGTCCCAGATCAACCAGCCCCATGGTCCAGACCTGCTGCTTAGCCCTCCAACAATGACTCAGATGCTTATATTAATTTCATGCTGTTTGTCCTAAAGCTCAGGCATATTGCTAGCTGTCCCCTGCATCTTAATCCAACCCATCTCTATTAATCTGTTTTACCAAATGGCCAGTGGCTTCCCTCCCTGTGCTACTTTACATGTTGATTCCTGGGTGGCTGGATAGTGTCTCTTTTGACTCCGCCCTCCTTCTCCATCTATGCTCTGATTCCCCCCCCCTTACTTCTAAGACGCCTGCCATAGACCAAGACAGTTCCTTTATTTACAGCATACAGAAAGACATCCCACATCACTTCCTGTAGCATGAATTCTTATTTTAATGAAAGAGACTCAGAGCCAAATATCAGGAAAAGGCTGAAATATCAGAGGAGGAAACACTGAGTAAACTTAGCTCAAGAAATGCCATTTTGTATTCTAGCAGCCATAGAGATAAAATAGAGTTCAGTTCACATTCCTGGCAGGGGCTTGCCCAGTTCTAGGAGAGAATGAGCTGGACACCTGGATGGTCCAGGTGGGGTCCAGGACTAAAAGAAGTCTTCCATTTTAGAGAACTATGCAGAACTAAAGCAGACAGAGCCCTGAGAAAGATTCCCTCACCCAGTTCCCGGAGACCATAGCTAGAACCTGCTGTTCACAGAGGGGCAGCATGACTTGACTTCTGACTGCAGAATCCATACCACTCTGGCCCTGCTATCTGACCATCAAATGCTCTAGTTAAAATACTCTACCATCATTCCTGGGCCAGCTGTACGTTCCAGGGTTGATGGTGGGCTTCCCTCTCTATAGGAGACATTCCAGGGCACAGAACCAGGACAGCTTGACCAAACCCCAAGGAGGAGCAACCGGACCCTGCACAAAACTAGCCCAAACATACCAGGAAGAAATAGTAATAAAAATGAGATATGCACCCACTGTTATTTTCACCTTGGTACTAACCAATCAAAAAGCCTGACACGTTGTTACCAGGCACCCCCACCCTAATTTCTGGAAAGCTTCTAGCAGTAGCCAATTAGCTAATGGCTGGTACCATTATCCTCACCTGAACCCAAATCACAGCCTCAGGCTATAAAAGGAGCCTCCCCCGCCCCCTCGTGCCCTAATCAACCCTCCTGCATGATTCCAGTGTAACGGACATCTGGAGTGGTTCACGAGCTAGCTCATCTCTACTCAATAAACCTTGCTTTTGCATTCCACTACCTCCTTGTCTCTGGTGGTCTCTCCAGGGTTGCAACTTTGGGCATAACAACACCACAGTCAAATCTCACCCAGCTGTCTTCCAGCTTCCTCAGCCTTGCTCGTGGTCGATTCTAATTCTGCTGTTTTCCTAGGCCTGCCTTAAATACCTTTCTCACCCAGCTGTATCCCATCCAGGTTAGGATTAAAGGCGTGAGCTACTCTATTTGGTCATCAGCCTTGAACTCACAGAAACACAGAAAGATCTCTGTCTCTGGAGTTATGGGATTAAAGGCATAGGTCACCACTCCCGACTTTCCCTGTGCTGGGATCAAAGGTGTGTGCCATTGAAGCCCAGCTGTTTGGCCTTGTACTCAAAGATCAAGAACTTCCTGAGCTATGTCTGCCTAGTTTTTGACTGTGTGTTGATCTCTTGATATTCCAGGTTTTATTAAATATGTAACATATCACCACAACTTCCTTTTTCTGTCTAATCAAAAAGGAAGGTTTATATTTCAACACAGCAAAATTACATGCAACAAAACAGCTATCAAGCAAGAATTATAGTTACAATCAATATCTAGTTAGCAAAATTAAAGAAAATACTCTATCATCTACCTTATCCTTGTGAGTCTAAAGTTTTGTATCTAATATACCTTCTATAATAACTAAAGAAAACTATACTTAGAACTATCTAATCTTCAACTACATCAAAGACCACAGAAGGCTATAATATTACTCCAGTAAACAGGAAGTACAAGCAACTTTCAAAATCTAGAGATGTTATCTGTTTGCCTGGACAGTCACCCAAAGTTCCTTTGTAACGGTGGGGCATCCATCTTTATCCTACAGACCTAGAGTCTCTGGCATACCTTTCAGTGAAGCAGGAACTCTGAAGGACTGCTCTGCCCATTCTTGCATAGTTAATCAGTCCTGTCTCCTTGTGTCCTGAAGGATGTCTGGCAGTTTTCTTTATGAAGCAGGAACCTGAAGGACCATCTCAGTGTATTCTGCCAAAGTTCAGAGGTTTATACAGCATTCTGTAAGGCAGTCAATGCAAGAACAGTTTTTTTGTCCAGTGGCTAACCTAACCATTGCCACAAAGAAAGTAAATTCCATATGGAGCTTCTTCAATGCCCATCATTCTCTTGAAGTAGATTTGTGCTACCAGGAGCAGACCTGACTCACTGTCCAGAAAAGTCTAAGTTCTTAACATAGTTTAAATGCCATATTCTGTAGGTCTTTGAAGGGTTTGAAGATTACCTATCTCTTTGAAATATATCTTTGTATATCTAAAAAAAAAATCTAACATGACTATAAATTTGGTTATCACAGATAACTATTAATCTGCATTTTAATTACACATTTCAATTTTAAAGGAATTGCATTAACATATCTTAAACAAGAGTAGAAATACACAAAAGTTGATCTTAAATTTGTATCAATAAGCCAAAACCCATACCAATTTAAAATATTTTGAGATTAACAGCTGTTTTTTGGATTAAAGTAAATTCAATAATCTATCTTTTTAAATCATTCCTATATTATAATCCCTCTTTTTTTCTTAGAAAGAGATTGACTATGACCATTAACCATTTGTAATGAAAAGAAACACTTATAAATCATATTTTGGGAATGTGGGCATAGCTTTCTATTACTACTTCCTGCTGATTGAAGGGTACTGACAATTTTATGAGGGTCCTGAGGCTGAATTATTTTAGCTGGCAGCCTTGAACCTGATATGGCCATCTCTTCCCTTCAGAGATTTTTTTAAGGTGGTCTTCCTTGATGGAACCATATTAGCCTGAAAGCAATCCACAGGTTCTCATCTTCTGTAGAAACAAAAGCAGAACCTCTTTTCCAAAGCAACATATCCTGAGACCCAAGTTTCAAAGTCAAGATATCTTTAAAATGTATATGTTTGCTTAACTTAGCAGGCTTTGTAGTTAAATGTCTTTCTGCAGTTAGTTCATTAACAGTTAAGAAATTATAAGAACACACAATAATAACCACAATTCTCCTAGCCCCATGGTCCTGCTGCTTAGGCCCCCCAACAATGACTCAGATGCTTATATTAATTTCATGCCTTTGGCCTATGGCTCAGGCATAGTGCTAGCTATCGCCTGCATCTTAATTCAATCCGTATCCATTAATCTCTCTTGCTACGTGGCCAGTGGCTTACCTGTGTTACTTTACATGTTGGTTCTTGAGTGTCTGGATTGCATCTCTTTTGACTCCGCCCTCCTTCCCCTGTCTGTGCTCTGATTTCCTCACTTACTTCTAAGACGCCTGCCATAGACCAAGACAGTTCCTTTATTTACAGCATACAGAAAGACATCCCACATCAGTCTCTGGTGCAGTTCATTTGTTTATAATAATTTGAAGGCTTACTCAACATATCTCAAATGTTTGTAGTGAGCTTGGATGTTCTCTCTTTTATTTTACTAGTGGGATAATAGAACCATGATAAAAGAGAATTTGGAAATTAGATTGGAAAAACCCACTTGCGGCCTTGTCATTCCAGGGTGAGTGTCAGCATTTGGTGGATTTTCCCTTAACCTTTAAATGCCATGCCTAGACGTCCCTCCTCCCTCCCAAAAATCACTTCTAAGATTATCTATCTATCTATCTATCTACCTATCTATCTATATCTATCTACCTATCTACCTATCTATCTATCTATCTATCTATAATATATGTATGTTTATATAATATTCTTTAAAAAATAATATTTGCCAAGAGGTGGTGGCACACACCTTTGATCCCAGCATGCAGGAGGCAGAGGTAGGCCAATTTGTGAGTTTGAGGCCAGCCTGGTCTACACAGTCAGATTCAAGACAGCCAGAGCTATGTAGAGAGACACAGAAAACAAACAAACAAACAAAGGATAACATTGTATCATAAGCTTTTATTAATGATATAAGAGAATATTCTTAAATATAATTTTAGTGATTCATAACGTTAGTCATTGAGTGAGCACAGTAGTTTAATGTATCTGTTTCTCAATTCTATTATTTATTTATTTATCTATTTATTTATTTATTTTTGGAGACTATATAGCCAAAGCTAGCCTGGAACTCACTTATGTAGCCCAAGCTGGTCTTGAACCCATTGAGACTGTGCCCCCTCCCTCGGCCTGGAAATAAAGACGTGTGCTACAAGAAGCTTCTCAATTCTTGAATAGTTTCTATCAATATATATATCTGTCTATGTATCTGTGTGTTTATTCATCTGCCCACAGTATCTTGCTGTATGTCCCTATCTGGACACCAGGTTGATCTCAGACATATGAAATATCATTCCTATGATATTAGAAAGGGAACCATAGAGAGGAGGAAGAAATTTTAAGGGAAAGGGAAGGAAAAAAAGCCCAATAATTTAAATACATATTAATGTAAAAAAGGGGATGTGGGGTGGGGTAAACAGACCAAGGAGATGGAGTCAGAAGGACGGGGGAGGATGAGGGGAGGAGATAGTAGTTGGGTAGGGGAGAGACTAATGGAATAAAGTATGTATGAAAAAGCCAGAGCAAAGCCATCGCCTTGTGTGCTAAATTAAAAAAGGGACAATTTCATTTAGAGCAATGGGACTTTGTTCATTTTAATATTAAAATGTTTGCATGAAGATTCTCATAAAAATCATAATTACTTTTGATTGGATAAATACCATTTCTAGTTGGATGTTTAACGGCGCAGGAGGCATATCCGTCACCTTAGTGTCGCGTGCCACCTTGGCCAGCAAGGAACACGCAACACCAGATCCTTCTGTCTGCAGTTTATCCGGGCCTTTTACAATCTGGTTTCTTCTTATCTTTCTCTCACTCACTCACTCACTCACTCACTCACTCACTCACTCACTCAGACGAACAACCATTCTCTCACGAACAACCCCGGGAGGAAGCCTGCTCTTAGTGAAATACCCTCAGGGCTTCCAATCCAAGATAGCCACGTGGGCATCACCGATAGGCTCAGATACGCAGAAGCAAGCCAGATCCTTGGCCTTAGCCAAATATGGAGTTGTTTACCACGGAGAGCACTCAAGGTCAACACCATCTTAAGGTGTGGCTGTACGCAGCTCCCTATACCTTAGCATTCAGGAGACAGACGCAGGAGGATCTGAGTAAGTTAACCAGCCTGCTCCATATGGGAAGTTCCAGGCTAGGACTATGTGATTAGAACCCACAGAGAGCAAAATGAGAGAAAGAAAAGAATTAACTTTAAAAATATCTATATATCTATATATCTCAATGAGATGCCTTTGCTAACATTTCCTTTAGGATAAGGAAAAGAGCTAAAATTTCTAACTACAGCAACCCTAAAGGCCCTGATTCAAACAAAAGCAAACACATGATTTTTTTTCCTTTGGGAAGCTCTTCCAACACTCCAGGATATTATTTTTTTTTTGTTAATTTTGAGACATGGTTTCTTTGTGTAACAGCCTTAGCTGTCCTGGCACTCACTTTGTAGATCAGGCTGGCCTTGAACTCACAGAGTTCTGTCTGCCTCTGCCTCCCAAATGCTGGGATTAGAGGCATGCACCACCATCACCGCTGCTGCTGCTTGGCAGTCCAGTACATTCTTAATTCTATCAGGCACTCACTCAAATAGTTTTAAGGGTTATGCTGAATTTTTTTATGTCACCTTGATGCAAACTGAAGTCAGTTAACCTCAGTTAAGAAAATGCCTCTTTAAAATAGATTGTATAAAAGCCTTTATTAATTAGTGATTGATTGGGGGAGGGTCCATTCCATTGTGGCTGGTGCCATCCTTGGGCTGGTGGTCCTGGGTTCTGTAATAAAGAAGGCTGAGCAAACCTTAAGGAACAAGCTAGTAAGCAGCATCCTCCATGACCACTTCATCAGCTTCTGCCTCTAGGTCCCTGGTCTGTTTGAATTCTTTTCCTGACTTTCTTCAGTGATGGACTATGGCGTGGAGGTATAAATCAAATAAATCTTTCTTTCCCAACATGTTTTTGGTCATGGTGTTTCATCATAGCAATAATAACCCTAATTAGGACAAGGGTGAAGGCAGGCCATTTGTGTGTTTAAAAGTAATATCTGTTCTTGGGGCATCTAGCTCCTTGCTATACCTTTCCTTGAGAACAAGTTACATAAAAAAATTCTTTAAAAAGAATAGATAATTCCATTTACTAGCATTACGCAGTGAGTCTGGGGAGCTAAATAACCCATTTTTCGAGCTCTTCAGAATGATTATAGGACATTTGCTGCAGAGGGTCCCTGATCTGGAGAACTATCCCTGTCCCCCTTCACCCTGTAAGCATTTTTCTTTTTACTTGCTTTTTTCAGGTCACTTTCTTGTCATTATGACTGGCCCCTCCACATTATGAAATAGTCTCTTTTTGGTAAAAGAAAAGAAGTGCACTATATGGTCCCTGGATCCTTGCCAATGACACACACTCACTAGCATCCTGTCTGCTGCTAGCAAAATGATCCAGTGACACTGGCATTCAAGGTTCACAGCCCTTGCGCACTCAGGCTAGTGCATTAGATGTGACTCAAAGCCATGGTCAGGAAGAAAATGAACTCTCTAAAAAAATGTTTTATGCCTAGGTATAACCAGAAGTATAGCAGTCACCATGACAGGAATAAAAACCAGCTCTGAAGTGATAGTGGGGTATTACCTCTAGATAAAAAACCCACTACCTGTCGATCATAGGCAAGAATGGAAGTCAAAGGGTGTGGTGGAATGTTTTTGTATGCTGTAAATAAAGCACTGTTTTGGCCTATGTACAGCAATGTAGAAATGGGTGGAGAATCAGCGCAGGCAGGCAGGTAGAAGGGCAGAGTTAGTCAGTCTCCATCCGACCCCCGAAGGAGGAACATGTAGAGGTACTGGCTCAGCCACGGGCTGAGCCACCTGGTGGGAAGATAAATGGAAATGGGTTGAATTAAGATGAAAGAGCTAGCTAGTAATGTGCTTGAGACATGGGCCAAACAGTATGAAGTAATATAAGCGTCTGATTCATTTCTTTGGGGGATGAAAGCTGCCGCGGACCAAGTTCCAAACCGCCGCAGTGTGCCAGGTACAAAACCTCCCGGCCCCAAAACAGGCGCCAGAAAAAACTTTCTACAACAAAGGGGGGACAAACTGGATATGTTAATTTTACAAATGCAACAGCTTGATAGAATCACTCTAGCACTTGGTAAGAAGTAAGGGACTGATCATAAAAAAATCTTTCAGATAGTCACTTGAAATCTTTGGGGGTGGTTGTGGCAAAATAATAGATTTCCTTTTAAAAGATATTTCTTTTGGAGGTTGGAGAGATGGCTCAGTGGTTAAGAGCATGTACTGTTCTTTCAGAGGACCTGAGTTTGATTCTCTGCACGCACACCAGGTGGCTCACAACTGCCTGTAACTAGTTCTGGGGCATCCAATACCCTGCTGTCTATGGTCACTGAGCTCAGATGCACATACTCAAGATTTATTTTTAACTTTTCATTGTTTGTTTATGTGATTATGTGCATGTGAATACTGGTGCCCGAGGAGGCCCGAGGCATCAGACCCCTGGGTGGTTGTGAGCTGCCCTATACATCTGTTGGAAACCCAATTCTGGTTCTCTTTAAAAGCAGGAAGTTATAGATTTTTTTAAATTTAATTTTTTTAAAAAATTTACATACCAACCCCAGTTCCTATTCTCTCCCCTTCTCCTGGCCCCTCCCCATCCCACCTCCATCTGCTCCTCGGGGGGTTAAGTCCTCCCTTACAAAATCTGTCATACCAAGTTGAGGCAGGACCAAGCCCCTTCCCCTGCATCAAGACTGATCAAGGTGTCCCACCATAGAGAATGGGCTTCAAAAAGCCAGTTCATGCACCAGGAATAAATCCTGCCATCAAGTCACACAACGGTCACTCACATTCAGAGAGCCTAGTTCAGTTCCATGCAGGCTCCCTGCTGTCAGTCCAGAGTCCACAAGCTCCCACTAGCTCTGGAGCCATCTCTGGTTTTTCCCATCATGATCTTGACCCCTTTGCTCATATAATCCCTCCTCCCTCTCTTCAACTGGACTCTTGTAGCTCAGCCCAGTGCTTGGTTGTGCATCTCTGCATCTGCTTCCATCAGTTACTATGGTGACAATTAGGGCAGTCACCAATCTGATTACAGGGGAAGGCCAGTCCAGGGACCCTCCACTATTGCTTGGAGTCCTAGCTGGGATCATCTTGTGGATTCCTGGGAGTTTCCCTGGAACCAGGTCCTCCCTAATCCCGCAATGGTTCCTTCTATCAAGGCATCCCTTTCATTGCTCTCCCTTTCCATCCCTTCCCTAGCTCCGCCATCTTTCTCCCTCAAACTCCTATACTCCAACCCCTCCCTTCTGCAACCCCTCTGAGTTTACAGGGAGATCTTAACTATTTCCCCTTCCTGGAGGCTCCATTGTGTCTTCTTAGAGTCCTCCTTTACAGATTTTTCAAAGAAAACAAGTATTCAAACTCACTGACCTTTTTTTTTTGTGTGTGTGATACTAATGTGTGTTAAAGGTAAGGGAACAATTATCTTTATCAGGTTATGGTGATATTTTGTCAGTGAGAGAGAAAGCTCTGCTTTTCAAAAATGCTCCAGCTGTGAAAAGAACACATTGAAATCCGGCTTTTGTCCATGCAGCCTTCTATTCTTACATGACTCGGGATGAAAAGTATTTGTCTTATCTACCAAACCTTGATAGTTACATATTTCTTTTTCTTTTTCTGTTTTTTGAGACAGGCTTTCTCTGAGTAGCTGTCCCAAAACTCTGTAGACCAGGCTGGTTTTCAATTCAGAGATCTGCCTGCCTAGTACTGGGATTGAAAGTGATACACCTATGAAACCACAAACAATCATTAATGCCACAGAAGAATAGCCCAGAGAAAGGAAATACATACAAATTACCACCAAAAATAGCAGGAAATATCAATCAGTGGTCACTAATATCCCTTAATATCAATGGATTCAATTCACCTATAAAAAGACACACACTAACAAGATGGATACAAAAACAGAAGCCATCCTTCTTCTGCATACAAGAAACACACCTCAACCCCAAAGACGGACACAGGCTCAGAGTAAAGGGTTGGGAAAAGATTTTCCAATCAAATGGTCCTAAGAAACAGGCTGGGGTTACCATCCTAATAGCTAACAAAGTAGACTTTAAAAGCAATTAAAAGGGACCAAGATGGTCATTACTTATTCATTGCTGGAAAAATTGGTCAAGAGGAAATTTCAATCCTGAATATTTATGCCCCTAATATAAGGGCACACCTACCTATGTAAAAGAAACACTGCTAAAGCTCAAATCCCACATCAGTTCTCATACCTTAATAATGAGAGACTTCAATACCCCTGGATAGGTCAACCAGACAGAGACTCAACAGAGAAATAAGGAGTCTAACAGAGGTTATGATGCAAATGTATTTAATAGATATTTATAGAAGCTTCCACCCAAATGCAAAGGAATATATATATTTCTCAGCTTCTCTTGGAACTTTCTCTAAAATTGACCATATAATTGGTCATAAAGCAAATATCAATAGATTAAAAAAAATGAAAATAATCTCTTGTATCATATGAGACCACCAGGGCCTAAAGTTAGAGTTCAACAACATCAAAAATCACAGAAAGCGTACCAACTCATGGAAACTAAACATCACTCAGCTGAACCACTTCTGGGTCAAGGAAGAAATTAAGAAAGAAATCAAAGCTTCCTGGAATTTAATGAAAATGAATCCACAACATACCTAAACTTGTGGGACACAATGAAAGCAGTCTTAAGAGGAAAATTCATAGCACTAGATGCCTATATGAAAAGCCTAGAGAAATCCCACACTAGAGACCTAACAGCACTGCTGAAAGCCTTAGAACGATTAGAAGCAAACTCACCTAGGAGTAGATGGTAGGAAACAATCAAACTTAGAGCTGAAATCAATACAATTGAAACAAAAAGAACAATACAAAGAATCAATGATTCAAAGAGTTGGTTCTTTGAGAAAATCAACAAGATAGATAAGCCCTTAGCCAAACTAATCAAAAAACACAGAGAGAGTGTTCAAATCAACAAAATCAGAAATGAGAAGGGGGACATAACAACAGACCCCCAGGAAATCCAGAGAATTATCAGATCATACTTAGAAAATCTATATTCTACAAAAATGGAAAACCTAGAAGAAATGGACAGTTTTTTGGGCAGATACCATTTACCAAAATTAAATGAAGACCACATTAATTACCTAAACAGATCTATAACCCTTAAGGAAATTGAAGCTGTCATTAAAAGCCTCCCAAGTTAAAAAAAATCCCAGGTCCAGATGGTTTCGGTGCAGACTTGTAAAAGACATTAAAAGAAAAATTACTACCACTACTCCTCCAACTATTTCACACAGTAGAAACTGAAGGAATACTGCCAAATTCCTTTTATGAGGCCAGAATTACCCTAATACCCAAGCCACGCAAAGACACAACAAAGAAGGAGAATTACAGACTAATTTCCCTCATGAATATTGATGCTCAAATTCTTAACAAATATTGGTCAAACGTATACAACAATATATAAAAAATATCCTCCACCATGATCAAGTAGGCTTCATCCCTGAAACACAGGTGATTCAACATACGAAAAACGGTAAACATCATCCATCATATAAACAAACTGAAGGAAAAAACCCGACATGATCATATCCTTAGATGCTGAAAAAGCCTTTGACAAAATGCAACACTCCTTTATGATAAAAGTCCTGGAGAGATCAGGAATACAGGGAAAATATCTGAATATAATAAAAGCGATTTACAAGAAGTCGACAGCCACCATCAAACTTAATGAAGAAAAACTCGAAGCAATCCCACTAAAATCAGGAAACAGACGTCTGTCCTCTCTCCCCTTATCTATTC
This sequence comes from Sigmodon hispidus, assembly GCA_004025045.1. NCBI lineage: Eukaryota > Metazoa > Chordata > Mammalia > Rodentia > Cricetidae > Sigmodon > Sigmodon hispidus. Next base: position 17,569 of record PVIH01025383.1, read on the forward strand.
AGTATAGTTTTAGCTAAAGCAATAAGGGAGCGAAAATAGATTGGGGGATACAAATTGGAAAAGAAGAAGTGAAGCTATCTCTGTTTGCAGATGATATGATTGTATACATAAGTGACCCGCAAAATTCTACCAGGGAACTTCTACAGCTGATAAACACCTTCAGCAATGTAGCAGGATACAAGATTAACTCAAAGAAATCAATAGCCCTTCTATACACTAAAGATAAAAGGGCTGAAAAAGAAATAAGGGAAACATCACCCTTTATAATCGCTGCAAATAACATTAAATACCTTGCAGTAACTATAACCAAAGAAGGAACAGATCTATTTGACAAAAATTTTAAATCACTGAAGAAAGAAATTGAAGAGGATATTAGAAAATGGAAAGATCTCTCATGTTCCTAGATAGGTAGGATCAACATAGTAAAAATGGCAATCCTACCAAAAGCAATCTACAGATTCAATGCATTGCCCATCAAAATTCCAACATAATATTTTACAGACATTGAAAGAATAATACTCAACTTCATTTGGAACTACAGGAAAGCCAGGATTGTCAAAACAATTTTGCTCAACAAAAGAACCTCAGGAGGCATCACCATCCCTGACTTCAAGTTATGCTATAGAGCTACAGTAATAAAAACAGCCTGGTACTGGCATAAAACAGACTTGGGATCAATGGAACAGAAACTGAGGATCCAGACATTAACCCAAAAACCTATGAACACCTGATCTTCAACAAAGAGGCCCAAAATATTCAATGGAAAAAAGATAGTATATTTAACAAATGGTGTTGGCATAGCTGGTTGGTAGTGAAAAGTGCAAATAGATCCAAACCTGTCACCCTGCCCAAAACTCAAATCCAAGTGGATCAAAGACCTCAACATAAACCCAGATACTCTGAACTTTATAGAAATTAAAGTGGGAAATACACTTCTACGAACTGGCACAGGTGGCCACTTCTTAAATATAACACCAGTGGCACAGACAGTAAGACTAATAATCAATAAGTGGGACCTTCTGAAACTGAGAAGCCTCTGTAAAGCCAATGACCCTGTCAATAGGACAAAACGCCAGCCTACAGAATGGGAAAAGATTTTCACCAACCCTACAAGTGACAGAGGACTAATCTCTGAAATATATAAAGAACTTAAGAAACTAGAGCCCAAAACCTTGAATAACCCAATCAAAAAATGGGGTTAAGAACTATAAAGGGAATTCTCAGAAGAATTATGAATGGCTGAAAGACACTTGAAGAAGTGCTCAACATCTTTAGCCATCAGAGAAATGCAAATCAAAACAACTTTGAGATACCACCTTATACCTGTCAGATTGGCTAAGATAAGAGACACAGATGACAGCCTATGCTGGAGAAGTTGCAGAGCAAGGGGAACACTCCTCCATTGTTGGTGAGAGTGTAAGCTTGTTCAGCCACTCTAGAATGCAGTATGGCATTTTCTCAAAAAACTGGAAATCAGTCTCCCCAAGGATTAAGCAATACCACTTCTGGATGTATACCCTAAAGATACACATTCACACTCCAAAGGCATTAGCTCAACTATGTTCATAGCAACATTATTTGTAATAGCAAGAACCTGGAGACAACCTAGATGCCGCTTAACTGAAGAATAGATTAACAAACTGTGGTACATCTACACAATGGATGTGTAATGATATCCTAAAATTTGCAGGCAAATGGATGGATTTGGAGAATGTCCTCCTGAGCGAGGTATCTCAAACCCAGAAAGAGAAGCAGGGGATGTATTCACTCATTAGTGGACTGTAAACAAAAAATCAAAAAGCAAAGCATGTCCAAGCTGCAAACCACAACTACTGAACAGCTTGGCATCTGAAACATTTTGGACTGACACCTTGGATCCCACTACCTCTAGAGGAACACCAGACCCAATCTTGATTTTGGCGGGAGGAAATTGGATCTGCCAGGAGTGGATGCTGAACTGAGCAATATTGGGACCTTGGGACCTCCTGCCCTTGCTGGGGTGGAGATGGGAAGATGTGGAGAAGAGAGAGTGACTGGAAGGAGAGGATGGGGAAGGGACCTTGTATAAGGATATATACACATAAAAATGTGACTTTATTCATAATAAAAAATGTGTGTACTATAGTGTGAAACTCTTCATTATGCATTAAAAAATGGAATTTTCAAAGCTGGAGTGCTTAGTGGGTAAAGAGTATACCACACAGTCATGAAGATCTGTGTTCTATGTTCTATCCCCAGAACTTATGCAAAGTTGGACATGGTGGCTTGTGTTTGTAATCCCAGCAGTAGGGTGATGGATACTGGTAGATTCTCTGGTAGTGAGGCCAGTAAGGAATCCCATCTAAAAAAAAAGGGAAGGAAAGGTGGCCCAGCAGGTAAAGCTGCCTCTGGGCAGCCTAAGGACTCAACTAGTAGTCATGTCCTGACCGCCACATGCACACTGTAGCACACTGCCTTTCACACACAAAATAGGTAAACCAATGCAACAAAGAAAATACAAGCCATAAAACTGTGTTGGGATGTAGGGAGGTGATGTGAGATGTCTTTCTCTATGATGTGAATATCATTAATAAAGGGACTGTCTTGGCTTAAGGCAAGCATTTTAGAAGTGGGCGGGGAAATCTGAGCGTAGATAGGGGAAGGAGAATGGAGTCAGGAGAGACACCATCCAGCCACCCAAGAATCAACATGTAAAGTAACACAGGGAAGCCAGGGGCCACGAGGCAGGACAGATAAATGGAAATGGGTTGAATTAAGATGCAGGAGCTAGCTAGCAATGTGCCTGAGCCATAGGCCAGACAGAATGTAATTAATATAAGCATCTGAGTCATTTGGGGGGCTAAGTAGCGGTGGGCAGGTCTGTACTTTGGGACAGGACTGGGCCAGAAACAAAAGCGTAGGGAAGTGTTTGATGAATGATATATCCACTCACAGTGGCAAGTGAACTCACACCTACATGTGCACGTATACATACAACACACACACACATACACACACACATGGGATTTTTCGAATATTTGCCCTCCAACCTCAGAGCTTTTTATTGCCTGGTTTATATATGAAACACACATGGAGACATACACACGTGGAGACATACACACATGGAGACATACACACGTGGAGACATACACACGTGGAGACATACACACGTGGAGACATACACACATGGAGACATACACACGTGGAGACATACACACATGGAGACATACACACGTGGAGACATACACACATGGAGACATACACACATGGAGACATACACACGTGGAGACATACACACGTGGAGACATACACACGTGGAGACATACACAC